>JAHZMW010000822.1:0-46192 GCA_027743745.1 Alloscopus bannaensis | reverse complement strand
AAACCTATTCATTGGACAGTAATGAGAAGACATGAGGATGTTACTGTTCATTTCTGCTCCCTGTAATACCAATATTAAGAGAAAAATACCATCACTCCCTTTTGTCAGCAAAGGGAAGAGCGTAAGTGACAGAAAACACGAACCCAAAGAATTACACATCGCAGACAATCCCCAATTCAAGCAACATCGACCCTCTCTTTCCTTTCTAAACATCCAACTTAATTTCTTCACCCCTCTCTAACTACATCGATGTAGTGAGTAATGCTAGCTTCAGTCTCTAACAATATCACACCCTAACGCGGAGTACGAAACCCTTTCAAATATTAGGCAGGAAGCAAATCTGACATTTGAAATAGGTCAAAAGTCGTACAAAAGGCGACGATCCTTCTTGTCGATATCCCACCACTCCACCACCACCAGTTAGCACGTCATCTCGTGTGCCTACTTGCGTAATGACTCTGTTTAAAGGAATGACTGAAAGTCTGGTGGAGTAGCAGAGAAAAAGGCTGGCGAGAAATAATGAACAGAGATTCTAGAGATTTTTTTTTCTTAATAAAATCTCTCTTTATAAACATAGCATCTTGATATTCATATTTATAGCGAGGAATTCATATCAGCTGTGAGAAGACTATGAAAGTCTTGCGTTCTCGGAGCGCTCCGTATTTTTTGATGGAAGTCAGCAGTAGCCTAAGCGTATTAATCACAAATTATACCTCACAGAATGACCCTAATGCCTTAGCTACTTAGCAGCTGCTATGAATAATTCACAAGAGCCAAAGTCGTCGAGACTCTCCTTTGGCGTGGCGTGGTGCATATCAAACAACCACACACAACATCATTACGAATTATATTTATGTTGACTGGAAGCAAAAGCCAAGGAAAAGTTACAGTGTGCACACACGTTGAGCACAAACTTTGTTTCATAACCATTACCAGTGTTTCTTGTAGAGACTGTACTCAAATACATTATTCCTCCCTTTCTTTCCCCAACAAGCTTCACGAACTGTGTACACAGTTTACCCAAACATATTTACAGGCACGCAACACAATTTAGTGTCGCATATTTACGTGAGCTTGCTTCATTAGCATGTAGCTTTTCCAACAAACCTTCATTCTCTACCTCGTGTGAAAGATGCGATTTAGGAATATCAACATAAAACAAAACAAATAGTGTCGTCAGTGGATGCAATTAAAATCGTCCAACACATTCCGCAATTTTTCCCTCCAATTCTTAATTCACGGATTAATGGCTTCCACAAATTCACACCTCTCTAAATGTCTCTCTGGAAGTTGGGAGATTCATGCATTTTTACAATACCGTCCATTTACGCTTTTTGATGTGTGCACACACATTTATTGCCGCCTCTGACAAAAAACTCAAAATCCGAGAGTGAAACGAGCCACTGTGTTCGAGTGGAACAGTTTTATCTCAACTAAAACTTTTTTTTTAGCAATTACTAAGGTATGCATAAGCTCCTACTTGTTTGCTCTTCTCTCACTCTACTCTCTGTGAGCACACAGAGGCCACTTCGCAATGTTTAATCATCCCGAGCTTTTTCTCGGTGTGGGTAAAAACCCAGTGGAATTTTGAGCAAAGTGCACACAAACTTTGCTTGATGATATGATAACGAATTTGCTCATGTGTAGACGAGAGTTACTTTTATACGCTCCTATAAATGTATCTCTTTCGCTGATGCTACTACATTTATACCCATTCTGTGGGAGTGAAAGAGCACAGTTCCTCCAGAGTTGTGCGTCGTTTCCCTCCTGTATTAAGGAGAGAACTCGTTCTCGCCAATGACGGTCGTGATGATGGCGATGTGATAGTGTGAGCTCTAAATTTGAGAACAAGGTGAAAAGTTTACACGCTCAACTATTTAAGAGAGCAGCAAATCATCACTCTCCATACAGATGCTTCGAAAGCCTCTTCAATGCAGAATGAGCCTCATACCGAGAGCAAAAAGATACAATCCAGATCACCGACTTAAAACCTTGTGTGTATATCACTCGAAAAAAGTCGATAGAATATAAAGAAGGTAGATCTTCATAATAGTGTGTGAAATGCATGCATGCTCACATAATAATGGGAATACTCTTAAAGGAAATTGGTGTGCTTGTGTTATATAACGTATAGTACGCGAGAATCCATTTACTCCTACATTTCAAAATAAATATTCTGCTTAAATGCCGAAACGATGTTCTGTGGTCGTTGTGAACTGCCTGCGAAGTGTAGCCTATTAGTTGGAAATGCTGCAACTCCAAAATTCGAAACCTGATGGTGCTGATGACGATAATAATGATCCTCCTCATCCCCATTCTCATCTAGTCTAGTTTTAATATAAATTTCACGGAGGAAACGACAGGGAAGACTCCCAGTCAACCGTGTAAGCGGAGTGAGTATTATCTATTTATACTGAAGTGCCACACATAAAAATCTGGATCGAGATCAACCAATCCTCCCCAGGTTCAATATTTTTCAAGAATATGAGATGAAGATGAGGCAATGCCAAAATCTGTGACTCACTCAAAAATGTAACGAAGCTCATCTGCTAGAGAATGCACACACGATGAGATCCCACTGGCGAAAAAAAGAGGATATTAACGATTTGAGAAACGCTTCTCGAGAAGGTATACATTATTCAAGCATTCACACTACGTATCGTAAACGTAAAACGATCAATGACTCCCTTGTTATGAATACTCGCAGCTGATATTGATCCTCTGTATTCCACATAGTTTGGGAGCAGTTTGTAAAACAAAAAAGTTTGCATGTTGGAATTCATGTTGAAACCCCAAGTATATGTACACTATTAGGCAAGACGAGTTACGAAAGAGACCAAAAGGAGAAGCTGAGACGAGGTTAAACTATGCCAACCTGAGCCATCTCTATTTTTTATGAAAGTGATTCCACACCATCTCTGTTCAACCTCAGCCGTTTGTGAGCCGAGGAATACTATAAATATTTCTTTTTCTACACAATTTATGCACAGCCTGCCAAACTGTCAAGAAAAGCTTGTACAGCTCTACCTAGGAGGGTAATTACAACTCCTACACGCAACCAAACATTACACATCTCCTCACGATTTCCCGTTGACGAGAGAGATGAAGAACAAACAAGTTGAATATGAAAGCCAGAGATCTACACATCTTGAAATCTTCAACACAGGATTATAACATCACATACCACCAATGGGTGAGCTTTAAGAGGACCATTGAATTTTCAGTTTTGCATTTTGTCCTCGTTTCTTAAAAAAAAATCAACTCCACAGGATGTTTAATTTATGTGAATGGAGTGAGACGAGTGAGAGACGAAGTGAAACAGGATGGATGGTTGGAGAGTGTGTAGAAAAAAATAAACCTCCATCGATAAAAACCTTTGTCATGTGTTTGACAGCTTAGCCACTTTTCACTCAAAGATATCGCCTAAGTCCAAAAACCTCGAGAGTGTTCACACAACTCTCGAGATAAAATATGAATGTGAAATATCTCTCTTGATTTAGTCCATCACAACCAGTCAACTTTTTCGAGAGCTTCAAAAAGGTCAACTACAAAGACTTCATTTATTCGAGTTGCAACCGTCATACGTCATCATGACAAGATGTATTTTCCCAAATCAAATCCCACTGATTTTTCATAAGAAATTGGTATCCTTATCGTGTCTTCAATAATTATCTGCCTTCACATAATTACTAAACCACAAAGAAAACTACAAAGACAACGAATCCATTATATTACGCGGCATTCCAGCCCGAAGAACTTCGAAAGGAGAAATCTTGAGGCTGAAGGGTAAAAGATGGAACGAGTGCAATAAAGCGAGCATGAAATTTCCTTGTCAAGAGTTTCCTCAATCCTTCTACCACATCAACCATAAACTTCGAATGTCAAAAAGACTACGTCGAAACACACATCAGCTATATGCACGTATTTCTCAAAATCTCTGTGTACTTAAAAACGTCTTGTATTCGGACTCTGCTCGTTTCACATTTTATACTGCTATTTTCATAAAAAAAAATCTTTTTCACTACAACCCAAAAACGAAACGTCCAACAAGCCATTCCACAGTTACAGAGCAACAATGGTATTTCACTGTAAACTTTTTAGATGAAATATATAAATATATAGCTTGAGTCTATATTCCTTTAAAAATCATTTCTTGTACTTTCCCAGCACACTCTGTGAAACTTCATTTTTTCACAAAGCAGAGTACATAAGGAAAGTCTCCCAACAACAATTTTTCACTTTCAATTTTACTTTCAAGCTTCAAGTACTCGCTCATTCTTCTTTTTTAGGCCGGCCCTTCTCTTCCTTACATGATGTTCCCAAGTCAAATGATGTAAAAAGAAACTTTCCTCTCTTCTGTGTGGAGGAATACGGTGAAAGACGTGGCACACAATAAAAAGGCTATCTTCTACGACTGACATGAAGAGAAAGCATTTTTATATCGCTGTTACTCTCACATGAGCGAGTACAACTTCCTCTCTGTCGGAGTCGCCCTTTTCTCTACCTTTCTTTTCGAGAAAACTCGTCTTCAACATTGCTACGTATAAAAAACGGTGAACATGACAGTGCACCACCACACCATTCTCTGACGTTCTTACATAAACGCGAAAAATGACAAAAAACCCAAGCTAAGCACAATAATAATGGTTGTAAACCCGACCAAAAGACGAAGCTTATATATCCAGTTCTTTCTTCAAGTTTCGACACTATTATGACACCAGACCCTGGAAATCTGCATGCTCTCTGAAGTCTCCAGTGTTTTCTTCGTGAAGTGAGCATAACGAAGCATGGAAAATACAAAGCTTCATACATTCATGCCAATATTTTCGGGACTGTTGCAGCACAATAAAAAGTTGCAACTCTATCTCGAAAAAGCCTCACACCAGTGGTGCTAACCCCAAAAATATTTCCTTTTCCACAGAGTTGAGCAGGGAGAAAGGAGAACCGCGACGGGGGTTCTTGTAAAAAATGAAGAGCTATTCTTGAAGCTTTCTCTTCGAGTCATCTGTTGAAGAAAATGCTCCACTTTCTCCAACCCAAATAACCCATTACAATTCCAGACAATTCTCGAGTTTAAACTCGTTTTCGAGTTAAACAACTTGTTTTGTTAAAGAAACGCCGCTTTTCATCCACCCAAGAGAAGAGTGAGACTTTATATTATTTCACACGTACTAAAATGCCTAATCCTGGTGCTTGAATTTTCATCTCAGCGAACTCAAATTCTTTCTCCTCGCCACCTTCTCCTCATCTGCTGAGATCTTCGCGAAAAACTTTTTTCTCTCTACTAAATTATCTATTTATGAGTGCCATCACTAGGGAATAAAGAAGAGAGAGATGATGATGATGGCGTTGTGTGTGGCGTTCTGTTGCTGAATTCGAGTGCAAACATTTTAACTCGAATACTTCTCCAGTTTCACGCATGACTGGACATGAAATGGAAGTACAAAGTGGAGAAATAGAAAGCAGCGCAGAGTACACGGCAAAACACTCACAACAACCGTTTGTCATCCTTACTTTCTTTACGAAAACATAAAATTTCTCGCAACAAAATTGCGCAAGCTTCGCAGCAACAAACTCGAAAAGATATAAAGAAGCAGTTGAGTTGAAAAGTTGAAAACGATATCCAGCGTGTGTGTTTAATGGAAAAGCGAATAATAAAATTCAATGCCACAATATCGACTGATAATCACCGCCAATTCCACCAGCGTAATGGAAAAAAAAGTCTTTCACAAAGAGGAATTCCAGATCCCTTTCCTCATCCTCTTTCACTTCACTCAAAAATTTTACAGTTGGCAAACTCGGAATTTCAACAGCCGTACAAAGACGTGCTCCTCATGAATATGTTTCCAGGCATTCTGCGACTCCCACAACCGTTGCCGCCCCTTATTTTACTACAGAGATCCCACTTCAAAATCAAGCTTCAAGCACACACATGATACCACAAAAGAATCACACGGCTTTCCCTTTCACTCGAAGATCAACATTTTAACGTGCCCTTTCCCAGTTTCCCTGTGTTATACGCATCCTTTTCAATTTGTTCATTCTTTACTAGTAGAAAGAAGAAAAAGGAATGAAAAAATCTCGTATGAAAGCTTCATTCCGGGTCATTTGGTCCCCTTCTCCATTTTTCCCTTTCGTATGCAATAAATACAAAATGAATCTCCTTTAGCCAAAAAAAGCCACATATTATTCACCTTAACATCAACGGGATGTATTTCACGTTATTCCTGCGTGAGCACATGATGATGAAGAGGATAATGTGCACCGTTGTATTGTGTTTGCCGAGAGCTAAAGTTTTTTATTAGACTTATTGAAAGGATACATTATCCACGATGACGATGAAAGCATTGTGTTTTTGTGGCGGAGCACATATTGATTTCAACTTTGCCACTTACGTTCAAAATTCAACTAATAAAATATGCCTCAATTGTACTCGCACACAATAGATGCTGAGGAGATCGTTTGTCACAACGTTCATTCACTCCCCCATATTATATTCTCAGAGTTTATAGAAACTCTGTTAATTTTCATACCTCATATTCCACGGAAATAAAAAAGAGTCTCCTCGAGCTCTGTACTTTCCTGCTCCACATTAATGTAGTGGTAATAATTAAATTTATACACGTTTTACAACTCACATACGCACATGACGCCTTCAAACATAATTCTTTCTCATATCCCCACGCCCACAACGCACTCACGAGCTCTTGTGATGACGAGTGTAATAATTGTGATATCATACCACATCAAACTCTCGACAAAGGGCATAAAAACGGGGGTCTTCCCAATTCCTCTCAATTTGACAAGACAAAAAGCTACCCTTCCCGTCGCATTCAGTCGGTGCTACATTGCGTTTCCGCATCACCTTGCACACAGAAAAAATATACCCTAGCAAGTGCGTGTAACTCTACCCTCCCCCGATATATTTGTTTTATCCCAATGTTATTACAAACTTGTCTTTCCTCGATACCAACATCAGATGATTGCTTCAACTCACAAATGCGTAATAACGCATACATTGTATATGTACCCAGGAATCGGATCTCTACTCGAGTAGCAGCAACATGAGCGTTGAGACTCATTCAACTATAAATGTAATCATCATGATTAAAACTCCAAAATGTTCCTTCTCTGCTGCCATCTTCATTTCTTGGTTCATCTTATACTTACACAAAAAAGTCGCAGTTTTTTTCCTCTCATGAACATTGAGCATACAATGATATTGCTTTTCCTTTATATGGCGATATATTCACATGCGCACATAGAGAGCACATTTATCATGGACATAATTTTTTACGACTTGCTTGCCTCCGGATCGCTCTCTCCTGCAAGTCACTAATTCTCCTGGAGCTTGGACTTACTGTCCTGTATGCAGAACGGCTCCAGTCTGACAGTGAGCAAGAATTTTACAACATATTTATAGACCTATCTCATTCTCTATGTCGGTGTAATACCTACAAGCAAAAATGGTTGAGTCCGAGACTCGTCTCGTAGATCACGACACACATTGTATGCCATGACATTGTTTGTAGGACGTCAGACCCACTTCGTCTCCTATCCAAATAATTTTATTGGCCATCTGCCTGTAATAACAATATGAAAGGAATAAAACGCGAGGCATTGGATTTTACACAAAACTAAAAGCTCAACTCAATGACGAACTCACCAACTCAAGTCAAGAGTCTTCTTGATCACTTTTTACTGTGAGTCTCAAAGAGAAGAATAAAAATTAAGAACTCCTCTGCATTCTCGAACTTCTTGAGCCCTAAATGGTTCCATATGACCACTCGTATTTTCTCTCATGAACACAAAATAAAACACATTTCCCCTTTTTTACATGACTCCAGTAATCCTTTCCCCTTATGCTGCAACATTCTCTCGTAAAATAAAATGTAAGCTTCTCAGATACATAAAAAATAGTTGTCAAACTAAAAAAAATCAAGTATACAGCCTGAAAATTTCTAGCAAATAAAATTCAGTCTTGAGAAAAGGAATAAAATATTTAACAAAGACCAACAAAATGAATGAGCACAGTAAAAACAGGGAATGAGAAACCCTGTGGCTATCTCCTTTCCCATTCACTCGGCTCCATTTTTCCTCCTGATGTAATGCAGACATTATTAGACGTTTTCAACTTTGCTATTTATACACACTCGTAAAGCATGTACATGCAGCACAAAACGTGCAGTTTGCTCCGATCCTCTACAAAGGGAACGACGTCCTTAGGAAACAATAGGAAAGTGTCAAAAAGACTAATAAGACAAAACGATACACGCAACAACACAACCTCAAAGGAACAAGGCTGAAACACTCAACATGGGGAAAGATTATATAACTTTGAACATTACACCAGAAACAGTGGCAGGATGGTTCTAAAGGTTTTCTCTGCCTTGTGCCGCCGCACTCCGTAGTTCACTGTGGTGGATGCAGCTTTCTATGCTACCGCCACCACAACAAGGATTCAACGATATGGTAACTAGAGAGAGAGTCAGTATCCCTGGGATGGATTGCATTCTCTTCTTTCCCAACTGCCTACACACTCCCTTGCTCTGCTGATACTTTCACTCCGTCGTAAACCTACTTTCTCCAAAGGAAACTTGTTCGGATCAATACCAAAGTTCATACTAGTGTAGACTAGACGGCAGCAGCAACCAACCAACTGGAGAGAAGCAACAACGGAGCAAAGCACTGCTATTCCAGTTCCCTAAACGATCTGAGAGGAGAAAAGAGAAGCGCTGTTGTAATAGTATAATCTTCTTTTCCTATCCTCTCTCGTATATGTTCGTAGGTATTTTTCCACTCATAGTATACCATTACGGACACAAATATAACCTTAGTGCTCACAAGAGTGCGGATATATCCTTACATTTTACTTTTCCAGAACAACGAGGAAGAGAAGCGACAGCCGGATGTGCTGCTTGCGAAAAAATGAAGACACATCTGTTCAGATGTGGACGAAAGGAACTCGGTTCATGTATGTACGTGTGTGGTTCTGTCTTTTTCTGATCTGCCTTGTGTAACGATCATCATGCTCCGCTTTTTTATCGTTTTCCAAAAATTCCCAAATGTACACACACAGAAGCTTGTACATCTCACGGCTTTTGGTGCACCTTTACGTATTTTTTCGTTCCTGACAGAAATTAATGAAGAGTGCAGACTGTACTGAGTGAGTGCGCACAATAGACATTTCCCAGGCTCATTAATTAAACAACCAATGCAGCGTAAATATAGAGAGCTCTCAGCCAACCAACCCGTTTTCCGCCGGGCATTCGTGAACTTTACAGGAATTGGAAAGCTGTACCAATTTCCACACATGAATCATAATCAAACCTTCCAAGAAAGCAACGAAGAAAGATGAAAGTCGGAGAAAATTTGTCTTGACACACAGTCTGGATTCGAGAACGACCTGGAGTAGTATGCTCAACATTTGCCTTCACAAATGATTTTATTGTGCCAAGTTGAACATGATTCATTGTCTTATCAAGTAGTGTTGATATGATATATGAGTAATGCTCAATGAAATAAACTTTTAACAGTGCTCGCTGTGAGAGATCAAAGTAGACAGACACAAAGTGTTGAGCTAGTGGAGACAGAGGAAACTTCGAGTAACCCATGATCTGTGCTTATCACCTAGTATCCGCTATGCAATAACGATTTCAGTCGAAGTGTGACTTGGAGACACAATCGCGGCTCCACAAAAACATGCAGCCTTTTTTATGACAAGCATTTCTGTGCATTAGATGTTCTTCTGCAGAGTGGAAAGTAGCGCAGACTGCAGAGCTCAGTTCCCCCGTTTATCCTGTTTTAGTAGTGACTGGGTAAATGGAACTTAATTGGAATCTATGGGAGTAGTTCCCAATTATGAACAATTAAGTTAAATTGGGTCCAATCTAGCCAATGAAATCTGGAGGAATAGCTCTCTGCCAGAGAGACAGATGTGACAAAAAAAAACGGAGTTCAGTACGGGAGAAACACAGCAAATGTTCATCGAGTATTTGGAGCGAGCCATCAGACAGTGGTGAATAGGAAACAAAATGGAAGGGTGAATGAGTTTGAATGAATGTCTAAGAGTGAATTGCACACTAGCTCTCGTTTTCATCTCACTTCGTCGTGCCACACAGCAACACAATACGAAATACAATGTGTGCTCCGTCGGTGTTCCAAGGTTCAGTAGACAACATTTTCAATTCCCCAACTTTTTCTTAATGTTCAGAAATTAGCAGAGTGATGATAATGGTATTTTTGAGTGCTCACTTCGCTGTCTCCACACTCAAAACTGGAAATGATCAAAGAGACGGAAGGAATGGCATACTCGTCAAAATGTGACTTTGTATCGACACAGTATCTTTTGTCACTTTCTCCTGTAGTTTCATCAGAAAATAGGATGCCTACAAAAGATTTCAAGAGAACCTCACCTAACACACAGTCTCAAAGCTCTCTGTTCTTCAAGCCCATTCTTCCCTTTCATACAGACAGCTTTCAGCGTAACAAAACAGTAACTCTACGCCTCTAACAATCAGAGGCTCACAGAAGGAACAAAGTTTAGTCCCACGACTACTCCAGCCTAGGAAAATTAACGAAGTTCAATTTGACTCACAAAATGGGAGCATGGAGAAATAATATGTAGTTCAATTTCTTGTTCCATTTTGCACACACACACACACACACACACACACACACACTCTTTCATCGTGAGTCGCGTCAACGTTAATGGGAAAATACGGGAAAAGTTTAGTCATTCTTTTAAAACCCCTTCTTGCCTCCCCCGATGTTCCATTTTGCACACACACACACTCTTTCATCGTGAGTCGCGTCAACGTTAATGGGAAAATACGGGAAAAGTTTAGTCATTCTTTTAAAACCCCTTCTTGCCTCCCCCGAGTGAGCAAATGGGTGTATTGAGTAAAGATTGGGAGTAGGCAATAAAATTTATTTTACTCAATAGAGCTTTGTGAATGTCTAAACGATTCTTTTGGGCGATAATGTTTATTTACTTTGTCACATGTGTATTCACCGGATTCATTCCTACATGTGTACGTGTGTTCCCTCATTTTCTAACATCAATCCTCGTCCATGCATACCAAAAGCTACAAGCACAGAGGGTTAATGATAAATGATGGTAATGGCTGTAGAAAAAAAAAACTTCATTCTAAGGTCAGAGAATGTGTAAATACACAAAAGTAAATCTCAATACAGTCATCACTGTGCTTCACTATTTCCACGTATTAGAGTGTGGTCCTTGTCCAGTCAACCAGCTAATAATGTGACTAATGACTCATCTGTATTTGTGTAATTTAGGTACTTCATCGCATGCATTATCCATCAAAGTATTCCAGTGTAACGGACACTGATTACTCAATGGTGGACGTTTAACCCCGTTACTGTACCGTAAGTGATTGGTTAATTCAGACGTAATTGGAGATTATCTTCATCTAAACTTCGGACTCGAGTGCAATAACTCATTGGAGTGATGGGATTTAACAACACTCTCTCATCGCTAATAATAAATATCCTAAGGCTGCCAACAAGAAGTCATATCGATATCTGACAGTCTGACGTCAGTTTCTTTTCCTTCTACAGCAGCTTACTGATTCCTTCTGTCCATCATCGAGAACAACGCCATATTATCAGGACTGTCCGCAAACGGAGGTAGCAGCTCCTCCAAAAAAGCATATCTCTCCCCAAACATCTTTGGGTTGCGTAACTCTATCTATATGACACAAAGTATTAGGTAATCTTACGACAACGACTCATTATTTTCTCCTTTTACTAGCGTATCGTAAAGTGAGGAATGACATTGTACAGTGTCAGTCACATTCATTACCTCATTGTAATATTAATCTCTCTGCCAATACGACCAAAAGTGTGCATGCGTGAAGATATGGTGTATTTTTGTGACACAGTTTACTCAAGAAATTCTGTTTGTGAGCTATGCTCCTTTTATATTCTAAAAAAAACACAAAAGCCACCACAGAAAACATCTTACAACGAATGTCTCTCACAGATTCCATAAAGCTACACGGTCCCGAGTAAAAATATATAATCTCTGAATGAACAGCTTTTTGCGCTCACAAGACCGATACAGTCCGTATTAAATTCACAGGGCTATACGCCCATCCATGTTAGTACATTGGTGGAAGTTTTTAATAAAAACTTTTTAAATCCATAATGCTCCAGAGACTTGAGCCATTTTGTGCTTTAAAGCCAAACCTCTGTGGTGACGGCACGCAACCGAGAGATAAAACCAAACATGGAACACTACCTACAGTAATGTTTTTTTCTAACGTGGTCCTTCTGAACGAAACCAAACAAAACAGTCAACGAAGGAAACAAATTTTGTTTGAAGCTCAAACGGAAATGAGATACACCGCACACACTCACACATTTTCGATAGCGCCCATTTTCATGGTCGAGTTGAGAGCAGAGACTCGAGTTAAATAGCTCAGAATTCTACATGAGTCATCCATAAATCCTTTTGCGACTGATTATCTCAAGTCACCTTTTCCAACTTTCAACCCAAACACAGTCACTCTTGTTCGTATGAAGGAAAGCGCTCGGAAACACGTTCATATTGAACTGTTTTTATTACGGTCACAATAACATTTCTCAAAAAACTTTGCTGCACCTCGTTTCCTTCAGTAAATGCTCTACACACGCCTCCGTGTTTCGTCTCTTATAAATGAACAAAAGGAACACAGAGTGACGTTACTTGAAAAACTTGAGAGGAAGCCTTTTTCTCATTTTCAGCCTCGGGTCTGCTCTGCTTCCCTTCGTGTACTTTTCCAGAATAATATGATTACCTACATTACTCAAGATTTTGCAAACCACGCTAAATGAGCTCATAGAAAAAAAAACTTTCCTCGTAACAGTTCAAATTATCATCATTACACAAAACAACAAGAGCACGAGAAAGAGTTTGGAGAGAATGAAAACACACAATGAAAACACACCTCCAGTCTGAGAGAGATGGTGAAGGTATATTTTTGGTGAAAGCAGTGAGAAAGATAGTGACCATCGCCATGATGTGGGCCTGGAAAAAAGGTAATTGAACACCACCCTGTATAAAATTGTATTCTTCTCAAGAAGAGAGAAAGTGTTCGCGAGATCTTATTGTTTTTAGGTACACTGTATCGTGGTCGTAGTTTGGAAGAATCTTGTTGTACCACAAGAGTTACTTTTTTCAGGTGCAAATTTGTATTAGCAATAATTGAATCTTCCACATGAAACGGAGTCACACATGCAGGTCTACACCGAGTTTCTTCTAAGAATAGCTGCACACACGTCAAAAACGCAATGCTTTCAATTCAAAATAAATTGCACCTCCAAAAAGGAAACCACCGGGTGCGTCGACTATGTTTTGTGCTTTCAGGTAGTTTTACTTTTCACGTATCACTTCTGCACGGTAATTACAGGATATATAGACCATGTGGACGTAAAAATTGAGTACAGCCGAGAGTCACGTCATTCACGATGTGGTGAAAAGAACATGGAGAGAACTCTGTTTAAATTGGAATTCACACTATTGATACTCCGTTGCATTACTCCAAACTTTCCACATACGCAGAGGGGAAAGCGAGCTCAATTTTTTGTTTTCACTTCGAAGCGACTGCAATCTGCATAGAGAAATACAACACTTGTGTATAGCCACTTGCTCAAGCTAGAGAAACACGATAATTTGCCAAAATTTTCTTTAAAGTCCTGTCTTTTATGTCCTCAGGCTGGCGCCAATGTGACGGACAGGGGACCATAATCGTTGAAACTTTAGTCACGCCAATGACTGGTACCGAGTAGGCCCATATGCACTTCTGCACGAAAGAGCGAATGTGTGTTTGCTCACAAGCTCTTAAAAAAACCGAAAGCGACAAATGAAAACTCTCGTTTACCAATTTCACTGGAAAAGCTTTCTGCCACAATTCCTTCTCCGTGCACAACTAAAACCGTACTGAACCGCTACCCACCGAGCTCTCGATGCATAAACCAGCAGTAGGGAAAACGAAAAGGAAGAGGAGACCTATTGGTTGCAAGAGAATGCAATGTTCTCGCACGTAAGTTGACGCACACACGGAGCAGACGATAAAGCACACAGAATGAATCGCGGAGGAAAATGGAGAGAAGTTGGGAGAACGACGATGTTGTCGATGCACACGTACATACATCCAATCCTAATCCAGCCTTTATACATAATACATGATATAGTTTCTCCTATGCGTGTGCCACTCATACGATGTTACTATGCACTAAAGGAGAGACATAGGAAAGGTTTGTAATTACGACTTTCTGCTCTTTTTTCCCTTCTCATGTTGTCAGCATGGAGGATAATGTGCATTGCTTGCAGTTCACATCCATGGCAGATCTTTGCGGAGTGGTGAGGTGAACGAGTGGATGTATATATTTTTAGTGTTGAAAATTATTCTCTGCCTTCGCATACATCGCAGTAATAAAAGTGTTTTTTTTCACATTTTAAGATGGGCATTTGGATTCATTGCGTTGTAAATGAAACGTGCTATATGAGCGGTGATCGAACTTGAAACTGTGTTCTACGTGAGACAATAGCAATGCGTTACAATGAACAAAAAAATAAGAACCTACATTAACAAGAACACAAACACCAAAACTGTACGTTTTCCAAGAAGTCGTCAAGCGTATTTCTCTAAAGACTTCAAGAATATCGTTCTAAAGGAAAGCTTTGCATACAAGTAGCTTTTCTGCCTTGTACGCATAAATATATTTAACAAAAACTTCCATGTTTCTCAGAAGAGTGGATAATGTATTGCTCAAAGTATCTTATTGTTGGGCTAGGTTCCTGAGGCAGCTTATAATAATATATTTATTGAGAGATATGTCGGTGGGCCGACATCCCACGGATATCTTACATGCTATCGTGGTTTTATGGATAAACCAAAAATAATCGTCTCAGCAAAAATAAAAACCTTCTTTCCCGACACACACACTGCCTACTCTCTCTCAATTCTCAGTTTTCCATTATAAAGTCGGCTCTCAGAGAAAATGTTGTTAAGCCAGAGAAAATGATTTTTGGACGAGAGAGAGAGGAAATGGAAAGGGGACTCATTTCTTCCCTTTTCATTTCTCTACTAATCTGCCTGTCAGAAATGAAAGCAGACAGCATGTATCATACAGACCATTTATTTGCTCGGTGTACACACGTATCGAGCTCGTCGACTACATTCCATAGTATGTTCTTCTTGCCAATTTGAGTTTGCATGAAAAAATTCACATGCTTTGATTGCGAAACGTATAGCTGGACTATATAGCATCTCTCTAATTTCAAATGCTGAGAAATAAGAGCGGAATGGCCTAGACGATCGCACATCATTAACAGAGTGCAGTATGGGAGGATTAATTTTAAAAATATTGAGAGAACACCTACTCATCTTTCTAGTACCAATTACTAAGCGGTCTTCAGCATGAAGATGAGCAGCACTCTAGAATACAAATTGGAATATGCTGAAACAATGCTGAAAATGTCATTATCCCTGTCGAAAGTCGTCATCTCGAGTTAACACGAGTGCTCTTCTAATATTACCCCTTAAGCCTATCCCTCATATCCTCATCAGCAATGGATATAAACAACTGCGATAATTTTTCATTACATTTACCAAGAAATACAAATGCCCACAGACCAAATTCCCTACTGCGAAATTTCTCGCTGGTTTCCGCTCCACATTTATATTTCGTCTGTAACATATAGCCTTTCGCGAATTCCTAAGAAAATGATACCATTAGTCCAAATTCAGGAAAGTTTTTGGCCAATTTCTATCCAGGACTTTGCCAGCTTCAGTAGACGCATTTACGAGTATTAATTATGTATGTATGCATATAAATTGTATGTCTACACAAGTGCAGTGGTGCACATGTAAAGAAAATTATCTAATAAAGTATTCTGCACTTTCAGGACTAAAAGCAAATCCCTTAATATACATTAGATATATTTTTTGTATTTTTCAATTTCATTTTACGCACGCATAAACCCTGTAGCTACTAAAGTTATTGGAAAAAAGCCTATAAAACCTTGATCACTCAATGTATACATCAATCTAATTATGCACACGAGTAGATATCTACAAAACGTTGACTTTTGTCTACAAAAAGGTGGCTCTGAACAGAAGCATAAAAAGAAAGAAAGAATAACAATATCCCCTCCCATTTCAGTAGTGTAATTGTTTTTATCAGACGAGTGTATCTAATGTTGTCAACATCAGCTTGTATTTCGTGTTTCATATAAGCTACAAGCATTCATAAATAATATGGGCTCCACTGCAATACAAACAAACAGATGGATTCGCGGAAAAAACTTCTTTTTCCTGAGAACTGCGAGTGTACCTCCTGCACCTCTCCAATAAAGGGACTCGCCACCAAAATTTTTGCGGCATTGGCAAGAATGCCACTTTCCGTTTCATTCCTGCCGACGGACATTTCATCGTTTTCTAACTTTTCACAACTTACTCCACATCTACAAAAGAATGCTTAAGTCCACTTTGAGTAGATCTGTCTTTATGCTCGTCTAAAGAATTATGCAAATAGTAAAATTTATAATTATCTACCAACGAACAGAAGGCGTTACGAAAACTCGCTCCGTCTTTCCAATTGCCGTATATACGAAAAACCGTTGATGTACTTACTTAGTACTTAATGGTATCACTTTTTGGACACGTAACATGTTTCAGTTCATTGCAACAATCCCACATATTTCCATACCCGATCATGGATTCCTGATTATTATAGCCACAGGATAAAGTGGCAGCACTACGGAGAAAAGACAGCTGCAAATGTGTCGTGCTTATACACCAAATTGTATTGGTTCCCTCTGGCTTCCTCCCATTAAGAACGGAAACCTCTGATTAAGTGCATTAAAATTTGAGCGAAACCAGTAAATCTAATGATGGATCAGAGACGGACAGCTTGGGCAGGCAGCAAATGCGAACGCTGCGTATATTATTAGAGAGAAAAAAGTTTCCCTATATGGACATGTATACTATATATCTACATTTATCATACCTACATACATAAAATTCTGCGATTTTAGAGTCGTAAAAGTACTAACGAACAGTGTGATCATTTATAGAACTTCACACCGTGTTTCTACGACTGGGTCAATTTCGTCCAGTTTTTCCTCGATGGGCTGTCACCACTGAGCAAATGACAGCGCAAAATGTCTTCTTTCTGCAACTCTGCATGCAAGCAAAATGGTGCAATGAAAAGAAATGGTTCTGGTGAAACAAAGTTGTGCATGCTTAATATAATAATATGTACCTAAGAATGTTTTATTCAAATTATAAAAACACATATTCTAACCATTTACCACAAAACGGAAACATCTGACGACGCTTCTGCTGTGACCGGAAGAAAACTGTTTTGACTGGTCGCGGTAAACCCGAGCAGAACGATAGTAATTCTAAAAAGTGATGACTAAAAGAGTCCTGGTTATTTTGTGTAGTGAAGCATATTTTGCAATACAATAAAATATTGCAACTTGAGCCGAAAACGTGAAAAATCTCACACATTGCACTTCATTCTAGTAAAAGTCATATATTTCATGACTCAAGCTCGGTTCGATTGTCAACATCGATATAAAACAGGACAACGTCACCCAGTCCATTATTTGTGCAAAACACTGATATACCTACTCCGTACTTAACTTTTCTCCGGTTATTTGACATTCCACATAAACGTAACTGCTTTCGTGTCTCACAATTACAGTTCCCATTCCACTTTCTCCCGGTGCGAATTTCCCAGCACATTACCAAGAAGCATATTATTATTATTTTGTGCCAGCGGTATTTACTGTCACTAAATGAGAAAGTTTGGGTCGCCTCAATTGAAGAAAAACGTACAATCCGAAAAGTCTGCCCTGTCATTTACAACGACTAAATACATATACCTTGTGAATGTAGTTCAATCTCAGGAAGAAACGTATTACATTTCTCATAGTTGGCAAAGACAGGTGAAGTTGTTACAGTGCAGGTTTTAAGAATTAGTCCAAATGCCCACAACAAACAAGGATCTTCGGGTTCTCCCAACTTTTTAGTGGTGCCATTACACCAAAAACAAGAACGGTAGGAAAATCATTTCGAGTTTACTGAGTGAGTTCATTTCAGCGTTCACTCGCCGCTTTCCCGTAACTTGTTCCAATCATAGTTTCATAGAAATGGGAGAAAAAAACCGAATGAGAAACCGAAAACCCATTCACTAATGAACATTGCATGCAATCAGGAAAGAGAAAGAGCAGACATAAAACACAATATAAAGATGTGCATAATGTGTAATGCATTGTAAGTATTTTGTTATATCAAAGGGCATGTGAGTGCATACGTGATTGGCCACAGTTTTTCCCCTTTCATCCTAAAAATGAGCTTGTACCTGTGTGTTTACAGTGTAACTCAATAAGCTTATTTGCCCGGATGTGTGTTCAACGTAAAATATACTGCTTTCTCAACTTTATTGCGGCTCCATAATATACGCTCTGTAGACTTTTGTTATATCAATTTTTATAGCCTCCTTCAAACTCATTACATACATACACACAAAGTAGTTCTTCGAAGGACAAAACTAGTGTTTTGTAAGAGGAAAGACGCATTATATATGTAAATTTCCTCAGCCACGCAGCTATCATTGTGGCTGTGTCTTAAAGTCGACGCATATTCTCCAATGTCCGTACCTGTCGGCTGCTTTATTGAGATCTGCAGAAACAAGCACGACGCTTTTGCTACTTGATCAGAGTTAGCGGTTTATTATGCCCCAACTACTGGAAGGCTGGATTGTGGACTTATTACGGGCGTAGCTCGGATGTGTGGTGACGATATGTAACTTCCAAAGTTTTGAATGGTGCACATTCTCAGTTGCACCATATGCAGGTAATCCAAACCGACATGAGTAGTGCCTTGAGTTGCTTTCACATGGTTGCTACCACCACAATTTACCGTATGGATGAGAACTGAGTGTCTGTCCTACTGCCTGTCCAATCAAATATCAACACAAATAGATTCCCAAGCATTCTGTAAATGTGATTGATTGAATTGTCTCTGACTAGAGGAATAGCATGTGAAGTTTTATTGAAACTCAAAATGCCGTGATGATCACTCCATACATATTTACAGCGTTTACTCCTGGTTTATTTACTTCTAACAAAGAGCTTTTAGTCTAGCAATCGTAATTCGGAGCGAGCTCCACCCCTTTACCTTCAGCGACAACACGCTGGACTCCAGGCATTTTTTTTGCTTGGGAAATCCCAGACTTCATTATTTAATATTCGCATTCGTGCATACGAAAGTATAAACAAAGAGCTCCACTCAAAGAACAACGTAGGTAAGTGCCGGCAACTACCGCAGTCCGCTGATATCAAGTTTCCTAATTCCTTATTGATCAGCCGTCCATATGCTTCATCAAGAATTTCACCAACACACACCACCGTGTGTGTGTGTCTCAAAAAGCTATAAAGTGTACCTACATGCACTTCCATCACAAAGGTAAAAGCATATTATTATCTCGACCCTTCCAAAAAAATGTGGAAGGGTACACAGAAAGATACAGCGTTCCACTATAAAATCCTTTCTCTCTTCATCTGGCTCCCCCTTTTGTGCCCGTAATTTGGGATAATCTTTGCGTCTAATCTATATCTCGAGCTTCAATCTCATTTCGAGCTCTAGTCGTCACACCAAGCTTCTGGACTCTATGTTTTTAAAACACTGCAAATTACAATAGTCGCTATAAAACGATTTTTTATATTTGGTTTCTCTCTCCCCTGTTCAAACTGTTTCCAACTTGCAAATTTTTTATATGACTGCAATAAACTTTTTAAGTATTAATGAACCGGTCAGACAAGGTGAACATAACGCACAAAGTAGAAACTGCGTATGTGTGCTGTTCCTTTTATATGAAAGCCTTTAATTATTATTGCTACGTGAAAGGCACAGCCGGCCTTATTTTCTTATTGTGCCGGGAGCCATGTTTCTGCAACTGCGACAGAGTGATTGCAGGAGACAGGAAAGTGGAGACAGTTGCAAATTTTCCCCCTTTTCACAAACATTTCGGTGCAAGCGTGCACATTTCTAATTTCATTTTATGCAACTCAACTTCCTCTTCCCCAGGGAGTGACGGTGGTGTGTGCTCCTGTTGTGGGAGTTGTAAACTGCAATGTGCACTTTCATCATCAGCATATGCACATCGGCAAAGCTTAATAGCTGATGATGACTCACTTTTTGGCAAAATGCAATTGAACAATTTACCGAAACCGTTCATTTATGTATACCTTCTAGACGTCGTGAGTGAGTCAACGGTCGTAGAAAAATGCACACGTTTACATATCCATCTATTACCCTTTCGTTCCCCCTTTCTCAGCATACTACGTCGCTCAGTCAGCGAGTGACGAAACAATTGCATTCTTTGCACTTTGAGGTAGGAAAAAAATGCAAGGGTACAATTTGACCAAAAACAGTCGAACCAGATTGTACTCGGGGAGTTGTTGCAACATAACTACGAGAAACAATGATCATGCAATCAAAATTATATTAAATGCAGAGGAGTACAACGAGCAACTGACTCAGTCTAGCAAGTATCGAGAACAGGATAAAAATATAATAAAAATTGGACGGGACTCAGTGCCAAACAACAAGGCTTACACCACAAGCAGTCATCATGAGCATCATATTTCTATCACCGAAGGAAGTCAGCCCAACAACGACGTTGATAGCTTCTCTAAATTCTTATAAAAGAGAGGCATATATTACACAAGTTGTACCGAAACTGTATCGTACACATTTCAAACTTCAGCTTACGCTAAAAAAAAGTACGGTAAAAAAGTAGGAGAACGCATATTGTGAGTTCTCTGGTTGGAAAAGATAACGAAAAATTATTGGCCACTTATCCGTCCACTATTAGTCTTCAGAAGTGAGTTCCGGTGGCAGGATGTTGGTTTCACTTAACCTCCCCGTTGATAAGAGTTCGACCCTAATCTCAAGAGCACACATACATTAATTATGTGTCTCCGTTTCTCATATTCAATGTACGCCTCGTGACAGAACAACGGTGGCAACTGCTGATCGCGACCCTCGAACCCGTGGGGCGTCCACTATTGTATTGACCAAGGTCTAGCCGAGAATTTTTGACAATGCGATGTGAGCCCGTGAATGAAATTTATGGATGAGGAAACGAACGCATGTCCTCGCATTAGAAGTGGGTATAAGTTGTTTGTTTTTCAAAAATTGTTCGTATCAACACCACCAAGGGAAAGGTGAAAACTAATAAAAACCCCACCACTTCTCCAGAGATTTACACGTACTCAACAACGAAATGGAATTACTCATTTTACACTTTGAAGACGACTGTTAATCAGAGGCACAAATCTAGCATAAATTCATCATTTCAGGGAGTTCTCAGAAAATCGTGTATACCTACACACGAAACACGAAGTTTAGTAGAAGCCAAAGGAGGAGATTAGAGTCAGCAGAAAAGTGATGTCTATAACTCTTCGAGCGGTATGCCATTCATATCACGCAACACAGTTTGACAGTTGCCACCATGCTCATTTGTTCCTGTCTAATGCATTAATTGATTTTTAAAAATATGAGATACTCGACACATGCTCCAATGTGTACTATAATACGTGTTACGTATGTATTCTATAATTCTCCTTGTCCTGAGTACGGCCACCGTACTAACAGCCGTGTATGATGTTATCACACGTTATCAGACTTCGAGATCAAAACCGAAACAAGTTTTTAACTTTTGCGATGTGGTCGGTCCGTGGAAAGCCAAGCTTATAATGAATGAATTGTATCCAGCCTCCCCAGCTAATCTTTAAACAACCGACAAGAGCGGAGATAACTGTTGCTGGCTGCTGGAATTCAACGAAAACAGAACTTTGACTCATATCATTTACATCTATATGCTTCTTACATTTATTCAATCTGTTTCTGTGAAACCATTAAAATTTTCACAAAAAATACAAAGGTCAGACATTTAAAGTAGACGATCTATAAAATCCTATGATATTCTAGAGAATCTATACTCTACAATCCTCTTGAAAATCATATGCTTTCCACGTCCCGTAAAATGAGCCGTTTACTCACAAGTCCTTCGCGAGAGGATTTTGAGGAAAGGGAGAAAAGGTAAAATATGAGTACAACTTTTTCTTCCTTTCATCACGCAGAAAGCCATGAGAAAGCATATTACTTTTCCTTTATCTTGACTGACTGTCTTTTGCTGGGGAAAACCATATCTCGCGAAATGCCAAAGGCTCAAGCATGTGTTCAGCTCTGTCTTAAGAATGCCTATCGAAATCCTGCGACTCGTGAACCTTAAAAAGTACATACACATAAAACCCTTGTCAAATCCATATACTACAAACCTATCTTGATCCTCGATATAGTTTACATACATTCTTAAAACTCATGTAATAACAACCACAATCCCTTTATGCAACATCCGAAAAGCACATTACCGAGCTAACTTCCGTATACGCCCAATTTACTTAGCATCTTGTCTCATATAACAATCAATTTCCACAAAGATCCATCAAGGTTGCATTTTCATTTCAGCTACACTTTTTTTATAATACAGCCATACATACGCTACTGCTTTCTCGACGATGCACATCTTTCGCACGGAAACTACTTCGTTTTTTTCCAACGTCCATTATAGAAACCTTTATGATATAACATAACATATAACCATAATGTGAGCATAGTGTGTGTTACCAAAATCATTTTCATTTCTCCACGTTTGTTTGTTATGGGAGTCATTCTTCCCTGTTATTACCTGCTTCTCCCTCTTTCGCTCACTTGGGTTCTCTAGTCGCGTCCTCAGCTGGTTTATGAGTTGAGTATTACAACACGATATTTGGTTCGTTGTTGCGCGTGTAGGTGATCCTTCCAGTTTTTTTCCTACTTCACACATTAATGCTCACACACTCTAGCGTTTTATCGTGAGTTTTTTTTTGTAAGCTCACCAAATTCTCCATTTACAACTACAACAGCTATAATGAGCATGCTAAATGTGTGAGGGGTAAAAGCAATTTATCAAACGTCTTAACAAACTCGTCATCATCATGGAACCCCCAAAAAACACATTATAGACAATGCACCTACGCCAGGACATGGAGTAATGGACATGTATTCTTGCTTCGACCACTGTGCACGAGAAATATTTCGTGGCTATTTCGTTCTACCATCTCAATGTGGTTTCCACAATAATATATCTTCAGAAAAGAAAGGCGAAGCTCACCACTGGTGCGAACAAAGCACTTCAACAGGTTTTTAAACCAACTTCGTAATCATCGTGAACAAAAATGGTAATTAATATGATTTACGTGTTTTAAATTGGTTTGATAATCGTCCCATTTTCATGCCGTCTTGACAGCAGTCTAGAAAGGAAAGAGAGAGCACTCCCAAGTGAAATTTATCGATTTCGAAAGTTTTTTTCGTTGAAAATGACGGTAATTGTAATGATACCTAATTACGACAATGACTGTGGATCTTCAAAGTATTTATAAATGACTTCATCATTAAAGTCATTAAACCAGCTCCTTCATCTGCACCTCTCATGATAATCACTGTACTCCTCGTTTCCTCTGTAATACATGTGTACGCGAATTTACACCCAGAGATTAATGTTCTTCCAAGTATTGTACTCTATAAAGCTTCTGTCAAGCACAACGCGGTCGTCTCACGTATCGGAGAAAACGAACCGAATCCGACCCATCACATGGCCTTTCATTTGTCATCTTTAATTAGTGGAATTTTCACATGGGATCCTTTTACAATTTCTTTTAAATTACCCCGTGGAATGTAACGCATACTCACATCAAGAGAAACAACACACGGGTTTGTTAGCACACTCGCTTTTCATTACCATTCTGCACCGAGCAGGCACACTTCTCAACAAAGTCGTTGTTTGTGCCGCTGTCTCAAACTTTTCATGTCAATTCTATACATCAACACGAGACAACTCTTGAAACTCTATAGCGTCAACTTATCAGACAGCTCAGGCCCGGCCTTTCAGTATCTTTATTAATCACTCCAAACATTTAAGCCCAACAACTTTAAACGTCAAGCAATGCGTCTCCCTTCAACTGTAGGTTATACCTAAAAATTTCTTCCCACTGTGATTCTACTACTATTCACCAGAGAGAGAGGAAATAGTGTCGTTTCAAATAATCGTGAAGTTTTTACTGGCCGAAATCTCAGTGTGAACTTTTCTGAATTCATTATCTCTCAAGCATTCTTCGCTTCCCCCCTTTTCCCACACAACAGAGTCATCTGCCTGCTTGGCTACTCAAGGAAGTCTATCGCTGTGTTGGAGCAATACCAACCAATCTGTCATCATCCCTTTTTCAGCTTTTCTCTTGTTAGTTCACATATTATACTATGGCCTTTCTTCAAATCCTTCTGTATATTACTTCTAAGCTTGTAACACTCCTTTCCACACGACATATCAAGATTGGAGTGTGGTACACAACGGAGATATCACTTGCCCATTAGTGACATAGTTCCAAAAAGCCTCTAGCAGATGTTAAATGCGAAGATTAAAGAAAAATTAATGTCACTTGTGCCACACGTTTCGGCAGCAATATACACAGCGTACAATTGCTGGCAGCACAAAAAACACACACTTTTTCATCGCGTTTTCCTCCAACCTAAGGAATGAGCTGAGAACGAAAAAGCCTCTTCATGCCCGACGATACGTCTAATCATTACCGCCCATTATAACCATTTTTTATGTGTGTGCACTTGGGCACACAGATTAGGTGTACGAAATACATGCTCAAGTGCTGCAATAAACGAGGAAGCCAAAACACCATTCTCCATTTCATCACAGCGAAAGCCAACAATCCTCTGATGTTCTCTTTGAACAACTGAGCAACTCGCTTTTTCAGAGTGTCTACTTAAAAATCATTACTGAACCTTAAAGATCATGGGTTGACCTTAATTTTTTATCTTCCACACTTAAAATACTTTGCCTAACACACCGCTCGCTCCGGTAACGTTTTAGAGAGAGATTCCACAAAGTATAATCAACTCCATGAATTTTGCATGCATAAGTCATTTGTATTTCGCTGTGTTCCCCCAATAAACAGCAGACATAGTATAACGTGCTTTATAAAACATGAACAAAAAACGGTGAGTCATTTAGCAAAATCTGCTTTCCTTCCGAGTCCAAACAACACCTTCCACATTTTCTCGAGAGATGAACACATAACAAACTCGCGAGTCCTGAGGCTCAACAGCGTATCGATTGCAAAAAATTCCTGCCAGCAAACAGCGAGACGGTTGAGATGTTTGCATAAAGCACAAAGTCTTTCTCAGTCGTCCTTTTACCTTCACAAAATGCTAATTTTTTTATTCCTCTACAAACTAACAAAACGGAGCACAATGCCATTGAAAAGTATACATTTTTTGAGCTCCACATCGTCTCGTCTCTTTTTTCGATATTACATAACATCAGTGGCATCACTACCTCAAAAACATATCTTGTACGCATACCTCCACATTTCCTTTGGCTTACGCAAAAATGTTTTTAGTAGTTGTTGAATTCTAAAAATACCACGACTCGTTACACTCGGAGCAGTCAATGCAACGGTGTTTTTTTTTGGTTGTGTTGTTTTCATTATGAGAATTGTATGCCTACTGCTGAAGAAATTCTTATTACATTTTGGCATTAGTCATCGTGATACATTGAGCAAAATTTCGATTCTACATCTCCTTCCTGAAACATCCTATCCTTTCACAACCACATGGGTCTTGTATCACTTTCTTTGCGTTTCCCATAACTCTCTTGAAATCTTTGATTTTCACTTGCTCCGAAAGAAGCTATCACCACACTCCTTGTATCAATATATAATGTAGGTGTACGCGACGACAAATCCAAAAATGGATTCGATGTCGGCAATAACAATCTAAAATTAGGCTGATAATAACCATGCTATTTACAATGACAAATGTCCAGAATCTCTCAAGTTAACTTGAGCAGAGCTATTTCACAGAGTGCTTCATCACAAAATCATCATTACTCTTACGAACAGCGAAAAAGCAGTCCAAACTTTGTACGAATAAGCATACATGACTGACGGATACCTGCATACACAAAAATAGTATACCATCACACAGAATTACATTCCAGTTCAGCTCCCGAACAAGAGTGTAAGTAATTTCGCTCGAGTCAAGCAAAGCAGAGCCTTCATCCACGATAGAATTGGCACACTCGACTCGTTCCTCGTCTCATAATTTTTCTCTCGAAAATAATGAACAAACTGAGCTCCTCCTGATTATTACAGTCTATTTAATGAATGTTGGGATTTATTCTTCAAACGAAAATGTCTTCCGACACCCATCTTAAATGTCACGTCTTGAAAGAGACGAGCGTACGACAACACACCAGCTAGCAACAAGATTGGTGAGTAAATGTCGTTAATACTTCATCTGTCCAATGAGGGCAAGGGCCATAAAACTCATCTGAACATTTCACATTCATTCACGTGTACATGTGTAATCGACTAGCGCTATGAACCGTGCACATTATGTGTGTAATATGCCTCAATAACTTTTCTCTCTGTATTTTTCTACTGCCGAACTCAAGATGAGAATATTTCGTGCGTGGCCCGTTCAAGTCTCTCTAGGGCAATAAAAAGACAAACTGGGGAACGAGTGGAATGACTGAAACACACAAATACACACACTCACTTCGGCATGCTTATGAATGCCAAAATGGTAAATTGATTCAAACATTACTACGCAGGAAATCATTCCTTGCAATAAACTCCAAGCCACCTGCGTAGCCCTACTGGAGCAACTGTGCACACGCGTATTTTTAAGAGAAACCTTAAATCTTTACATTAAGTATAGTTCCACATAAAAAATGTCTACCAGCGCAATCAGCAAAAATTTTGGCGACGAGGACGATGTGTGTAATTTCACGTCGAGAAAGCCAGTCATAAAATTGGAAACATGCGACAAAGTGTGTATAAACATGGAGCGTTACTTTAGTATGGATAAAGTTTGTAACAACAGTGAATCCTACGACTTATTTCTCTGCTCAAAATAGTGTAGCACAAACGCCTCTTTTTTATGCATCACTGATTATAAAACGCTCCTCGAGGCAGACCCTCTGCATCGCTGTCTCGACGATTGTGTGTGGGTGTGTAACTACGAGTTTAAAGATGGTTAACAAAGTCTGTTCCATGATTATCTACAGCAAAAACAGCCCTCCAGAAAACAACGCGTCTTCTAAAAGATTTTAACAACCTAGTAAAGTCTCTGTTACACTACAACCATTTAGCAACTTGCAACTATCACGTGCCATGATTCATGTCTTCCGTATTTGCCAAGGAGTTATACCCACGAAGTAATAAGGCGGAAGAGAAACAGGTTGGATGTCGAAACCGGTAAACACAATAAAACTCAAAAGGTACAGGAATTTGTCTGGTACACTTTGCCTAGAATCCTTCCTGTTCCCAGCAGCAATTAATCCTTTTCCCTATGCCTTTCTCCTAAAAACACTGCAAAACTTTCTACGAAAATATGAACACACACACGCCCAAATGTGTTTCACTTTTTTAAACATAAACAGCGTGTGTTAAGTCCTGCATTCCCTTTTCCAGCCGATACCTTCTTTCTGCTCTTCGTGTGGGGGAAGTTAAGCACTCGACAAACATTCGTTGCAAACGTAATTCAAGAATATCACTCGTGTGTGCATGAAGAAATAAAGAAAATCCGGAGACTCTAATATGCCAAGTAACCTGCTGCGCCTTCCTACGGTTTTACGGTTCACAACGTTTTACTTCGCTTATTGCCTCTTATTCTATTACCTCCTCCAGAACAAACCAACAAAACGGACTATACACGACAATCCTTCTGCGTATCATTTGCTCCTCTTTTTCTCCTCGAAAAATGTTTCCAAGACCTTCATCCCGCTCACATAGCCCCTTTCTTCCATTTTAGCCGTAAGAGTTGAACCCTCGTCATTAAATAGCCCACAAGGGGCTACTGGAAAATCGGAATACGACCTGGTCGTCTTAGCGTGGTGGTGGGTGAAAAATACATTATTACCAACATGCTTTCTCCAGTATTGAAGCTTCGTTGACTAATACTCCCGAAAAACTATATACTCTCTATACAAGTTTACCGAAGCAAATTGTATCACGCTCTTCTGAAAAACATAGTCAAAACATTCCCGTCTTCCCACTTCCAGAGAGAAGTAATAAGCATGAAAGATAGGTCACAATCCTGACAAGTCCACAGTCGTTTCTCCTCGTTCATTCTGAAATTGAAAACTCTCGTAACAAGTAAAAGTGTATAAGAGTGCGAGTTTTTTTGTGTAAAAAACTTTTTTTAGTCCATCGCACTTCTCTTTCTTCTTGAACAACGAGCGACATACAACCTTTAAAGTGTGGGTATAGATATTACACAAACGGGGAGGTAAAAAAAACTTATTCCACTATGTATTCTCTTTCAGATATATAGCCCACAGGTTTTACTTCTTTCCCGTCTCTAAAAATTTTCAATGGTCGACCTACGCCGACCCTCTTCCACTACTTCTTCGTTTCACCGTTAAACCCTCTTCCCATCGTTCCTTCAATACTATTCCTTTCTCCAAGGGGTTTTATTTTTACGTTATTACTACACCAGAAACCAATCTACTCAAACTTCCACTCCCAAGGCGGCAGACCGAACTTTATTATCATCGCACATCTCATGCTATTTAATGTGTCAGGCGATGTGAGACGCAACGGCGGTGTGCAGTTAGGCCGGAGTATACGGAGTATAATGGCATCACTCAGCAAACTCCTTTTAGTATCACCTTTTGCCATGATATGCTGGCCATAGGCGTTACTACATTCTGCTGAATTACAAACAATCATCTTTACAGAGCCCTTCCATTCATTGGCTCAACAACTGTTGCCGGGAAAATGTTGCTATTACATAACTTTCACTGTAACTCTTCTTCTCTCAACTCAGGACCTTTGAAGAATTTGGAGGAGAATGCCACTAATCGCGCATTCATTCCACCTCACGTAATGATACTACCAACTGTAGTATTATACTTCAGTTTCCGTCCCTCATTACGACACATAGTGAGCTCATGAAATAAATGAATCCCTATTGCATTTTAAAGGCCTGTCAATGACTAGTTTCTAGAGTAAGGTCGTCTCTTGATTACATCAATATGTGCTCCTGGAACAAGCGTTAATTTTCGCAATGGTTGAACTACGAATGCCTTACTTGATCTCTCCCCTTTTAAAAGTATGAAAAGAAGAGCAAAGTAAAACACTTAACTCTGGGTTTCTCCCCAAACATATGCATGCAACTACACACACAAGTTAGAGTAAGCACTGAAAAGTGTGTGTACATGAGGAACTTAAAAATGACAGATTTCATCGTTCATCTTTTAGTTCCAGGAAAAAGGTCTGTATGGGGTTAAATTCTGGATTTATCAACTGAAAAATGAAACCACATTTGGCAAAAATAAAAGCACCGCGCAATGAGGACTTAAGCAAAGTAACAAAAGGTCCTGTACAAATCCTGTCATAGTAGTGTATTTTAAACCAACACAATGTACTGTTTGCATCTGTAGTACTTCTAATATACACCATTCAAGTTTCATTTTCAATTCGGACCCGATGATGCAGTTTTTTTTACCAAAACGGTAGTATAAGTGATAAGTAATCTAACAAAAAGGTTCTCAGGTTCTCCTTTACTACGTACTCAACGCATGTTCTCTAGTCTTCATCCATTTGCTCTCCTCAATCAACATGACATTTTCATATAAATATGAACCTCTGCATCCGGATCCTATTTCGAGCGTTTTTCTCTACACTGCAAACCTGTGTGCCTTCCTACAAGAACTAATTCCTCTCAAAATAACAAGTTGGATCATGCAAACAGAACCGATGGAAATGTTACGCAAAAATTCAGAAAACCTGGTGCATACAAAGCAGCCAACTTCACCCAAATCCACCACTCCTTAGACACGCTAACACATCTCTCTGATGCATTTTTGTGGAGACAAAGCACTAATTGCAAATTGCCTCTGCTTTCCACGCAAAGGCAGTCCTAAAACACTCGTCTCACTGTCAGATAAATGTTTGCATTCTACATACCACAAAATTTACGACTATATATTGCCAACAAATGTGTTAAACTATGTACATTATATCACCTATATGTTCCCGCATGTAGCTGTCTATTTGAGTTGACAGTTTTTCAACAAAAAAACCGCCAGCGTTCTGTAAGCATAACTTTGGCATTGTCACTACACAACGTAAACAGCCCACCCATCACAGAGTGTGTGAAGCGAAAAAGTTGAAACCAAAAGTATCGGCGCTATGCGTGTTTGCACGAGCATTCTTCCGTGCAATGATGCATCCTAGTGATGCAAGCCGTGTGCTTTCCAAATGACAGCGTAATACTTTTAAGGATTATTACCTGAGAAAGGTTTTGGTGGAGCTCGCACTCGTCACACATGCAACTCCGGAAATACCATGCCATTCTCCACCCAAAACACAACAATTGCGTTTTGCATCACCAGCACTCTGCCACACTATCATCAACCCAAACTTCCACTTTGAGGAAGTAGTGGAAAAGGCTGCGAGCACATTGTTCTCCAAAAAAAAAACAAATTAAACCCGTTCCCAACTCAATCCTCCGTCCTGTGTACATGCCAAACTAAGTTGTTGCCAGTCACAGAGACAGATACCTAGTTGAAGAGTTTGTATACACAAACAGTATATAAAATTGATACGAGTTTCCCTCACAGCGTGGAGTAGTCCTCTTTCTCGGTGTTGAGGATATAAAAAAACTCTCGTTTTTTAATTGAGACACCACGTCGGTAAAGTAGATTCATATAAAGTGCAATACATCGTTTTCCCAGTGAGCCCATGTATCTCATCAGGTTTGCTCTCCCTTCCAATTTTTACCTCTCCACTACTCCTCACACTCCATCAAGAATTTAGAGCAAACTCTGCGAGACAGGCAGACAGAAATGTAAACACCTGGGGTAGCCGAGCTTTTATATATATGCGTGCATATCTCAATTTGATAAATATAGAAAAAATAGGCTTTTCCTACAAGCTTTGAGCTTGCTAAGCTGTCCGTTCGCACAGCAGGAGATCACGCCTACACGTCTCATCGTTGGTGTAAATTGCAACGGCTCACAAGCTTCCTGGTGATTTCAACCGATTTCAGCGCAAATTCTCTACCCGAACACACAAATTTTTTCACCTTGTCTAATAGGTAGAACACAGCAGCATTTAAAAGCCCACCCGGGTGCCACTCACGCTAGAAAAGGCTCCGTAAATTTTTCTCCCCTTCCCACCACCACCACTGAAGCCAATCTACGAACAAGTATCATCCGTTTTGTGAAAACATAAGTAAAATATGTTTATTCGAAGAGATGAGAACAGAGCCAAGAATGTCAATAATATTACGCTCCTCCAACATTTATAGTTCTCCGTACTTTGGAATATAGATACATAATAGGATCGCATCGACGCCTAACGAGATCTGAAGAGTTTATACCACTTCGTTTACTTTTTACCACTTCAGTAGAGATCATACATACATTACGTATTATACTTATATATAATGACGTTGGTAGGATTTTGCCGACTATAAAATAGGTTTAGCCTTCCTCAGCGGAACGTCGCGCCACGCATTGACGAAAGTTGGCGTTTGTCGCTTGGTTTAATCAAAAAGGGCAAGCCTCATTACCTGAATAATTTAGCCAATTACATTCAATCAACTTCAACCAGTAATTCAGCTCCTATTCAGAAGAAAATCAGCTCAAACATCTCTGTCAGTACTTTGCTCTTTCTATTTTCAGATTCATAAAGGCAGAATTTGAGCGTATGCACACTACAAAGTATTCACCCTAAATAAACATGTAATCAACATTTACTTTCGGTTCGCTGAGAATAAAACGGATATCTCCTCCGCTGCTTGTATCAAAACCAATAGTTTGTCCTTTGCCCTCTCTGATTCGACGCTCACACTTTTATGTATTCAACTTGGAAGAATGACACGAAATCCTACAAGCCTTTGTGGCCAACCGATGCATTCTGTACGAAAGCTAATTTTGCACGTTAAAGTCTCCTCTGAGCCTCCGCACAGTTGGGTCAAGTTAATGTTTATTTATTCAGACAAGTCATCGAATTAATTATGCAGTGGAAACCTGCCGGATTCAAGCTGTTGTAAGATAAGCTCCATTGTTCGCTCTTATTCAATTAAGATATCAAAGTGGTGGACGAGAGAGTCGCTGTAGTCTTGAAAATTATGAATTCAAACCGTCTTCCCTGCATTCTCGTTTGAAAATAGAGATGACTGCTCAAAGTGTCAGGATAAGAGTGAAAGGGGGAGTCAACTCGAAAGGAACACGACCTCTTCTTACGCATTCAAGCCATAAAAGAAAATATTGAATAATACTACGAATTGTGAAGTGTGCTGCAAGGTTTTCCTCTCAAAGCATGTTTGCTGTTGCTCACTCATCCTCAACTTGAGACAAGCATCGTATTGAAACTCTTCGAGTGCACTTGAGACTTTGAGAAGCCAATTGGCCGTCATCAAGTTAAAAAAATACTTGCTCAAGGCTACATACATGGTCCTCATTTACTATTTTCATTATTTTTCAAAAGCTCACTACACACACACCTCGTGCGGTTAAATATGGTCATGCTTCAGGTTTGTATCAGATTTCGCTCTCCCATCCCCTGAAACCGGAATATAAATTTTGACCAGTGTGGCAAGAGGTGATTCACAACAAACGAGGGAGACAAGGAAGCGCATTTATGAAAATTACACGTCTTCCCCTCTTGACATGCCGACAAAATGCGTTTTTCTTTGAGCATTGTTTGATGGAAAAATAATTACATAATTATTACACCCACAGCGTCGACAAACACTCGACCAAATATGGTATATATTACAACGGAGGGATTAATTTGAACTCTTCGCAGACAGATATTGAGGAAACCTGAGGGGCATCATTTTTTATCTTGGGTGACCAATAACCAACATGGATTTTGGTAAGAAAAACGTAATGCACTAACTTGCATTCAAAAAATTCAAACTTAATGGTAAAGATATGCTCTTAGTTTTCAACTTCACTTACGTATTTTTTTACAGAATGGCTCTACATTGGCCAGCATTTTTATGGTAAAGTTCAATGTTACACATTCAGCTCAAAGTCGACGTATTGAGTCTGGCGGACACTTGAATTATGCGAGACCATATTATATTACCTCCTCAATGAGCTATTGCTAGACTAATAAAATTCCATGATAATGCGTATTAGGTACGTGTGTATTCACACCTAGCGTTGGCACACAAACGCTCTTGCAAATGCTAAAGAGTGCATATAATCTGCTAGAAGCAATTTGTCGACTCGGCAGAGTGATGCAGTAATAACGCTGTAAGTTCAACAAAATTAGCAATTCAAAGTGTGCAGTAGTACACAAAACCACGTCAAGGTTGAAATGGCAGCTCCACTGCTGCCATTCAACCACAATAATCGTATGGCAATAAACAAAATAATTTCATTCTTGCTGTCGGACACTCCTTTAGATGAGGGGAAATATTCTCATCAAGCACACATAGTCTCATCATCATTGCATCATCGATGAGAATAGAGTTTTGAACATTACACAACCACACAACAATTGTACTTCTTCCAACATACCTACTTTGAATAATCAGCCATCGTATACTTTCAAACCATAGTAGGCGAAATGGAACGCAAATAACTTGTATCCCATTCTCCCTTTGATCACACGGAAATATAGGCAGAGCCAGACAACAATACAACATCTCCAAACCCTCTGCAACAGACGTCACGATGCAATGCAAATCTGTAAGGTTGTTGTGTTGCATTTGTAAATTGCTCATAAGAGGATGCGCTTGTACACTCCTACTTCAAAAGGTACTTTCTTGGCCTAAATGGATTGGAGAGGGGTTCGACTAACAGAACACTTTATTCTCTTAATGCAGCTAATAATATGCAAAAGATTCGTGAGCACAAGACAAAGATAAAAGATTGCGTGGAATGCATACACAATCAGTGTAACACTCAAGGCTTCACACCAGAAGAAATGGATTTATTGTTACTTGTGGCACTACGCAGTTTGACTACACACCATCATCATCACAATTTCATAGAATAATCCTCCTCAGGTCTGAATACATGTATTTAAAATTCACAACGACTACACTCTTGCCTTCGCAATTTTTTCCTGGACTTTTATCCATTCCTTATTCCGTAGCATCACAATCATCTCCGTAGTAGTATTTCACTGGTGACAGCTTCTAACTCTATTACATGCATTCTTCGAGTAAAGTTGAAGAAAATTCCATCCTGCAAGTCATTTCTCATTTCACATCATATTTGCACTAATTAAAATGTAACCCTCAACTTTTCCTGTAACTCATTTTCTCTCTGTCTCTTCGTCTCTGTATTACATTTCACGAGGAGAACATAAATCAAAAGCGCCAACTAATTACCTTAGGATGTGATGCTCGACTCTGTCGTCCGACTCAGTTTAGCTCTTCTACACAGTTCTGTGCCAATGCAGCATCCTACATGGCTAATAGGATAACCCAGTAACGTGAGCCAACTGCTGCGCTCCGCTCCAGACTGGCCACGAAGACTTGAATTTGAGAAACTTTCCAATATGATAAATTATGAGTGCCTGAAAGGCTTCTTAAAAACAATCGGATAGTGCACTTGCTGCAACCGGTTTTTAAAGGAGATACGAGCACTTCCTACTTTATCTCAAAATCTCTGTAATCGTTGGCAGAATGCAAAAGGGTTGTTGATTTTTTTTGGCCAGTAGTAATGAAACTCTGTTTCTTCTCAGTCAACCATCAATTTAATTTTCCGTACTTTCTTGCCACTGTCACCATAAAATTTGGCCTTAATTCTGAAAACGTAGTTGGCCATTCAACTCTTTAATTCAAAGCAAACTTTCCTTTTTTAGAATGCGATGCTGCAACTAGCAACTTTGCAACTGGAACCATAAAAATCGTCCTTAAGAATGACAACGTATTTCTATAATACTTTGTAGAGGAAAAAGAAATGAACCGTTTTTCACCATATAGAGCGCATTTCCAACTACAACCATACTTGAAAAGCTCCAAACAAATGCAAAATAACGCAGACATTAATCCTTTAAAGAGCATAATACACATGTCTACACAGACACATGTCCTTTTTGCACTTTAAGTATTTACCGAGATTCGTTCGTACTACGCAACCGGAGACGGGGAAAGTTACGCATTAAATGAGTGAGTACATCTAAAGCGAATGAATTCACCACCATACTTTCTCCTAACATTATTATTACTTTGTAGTTCTTCTCTCGGAGAAAAAAGTAGAGACAAATAATTCGAAAACAGAAAACTTTTCTTGTTGTTCTTTTCTCTACTAACTACATGATCAAATGCAACTACCTTTTCTCATTCATTCTCGTACTTTCTCTCAGCATCCACTCAGAGACTCAGTGTGAAGGAATAAGAGCATGACATCGTTTGTACAACACAAACTTTCACCAATTCACTTTCCCAGCCGTGACCGGAAAACCCTCTTCACAGCTCTACATTTCCACTGTTGCTCCGCACTTGTGTTTGTTGGAAGTGTAAGTAATATCAGTTTACTTTCGACGATAAATAAATTCCACAAGACGGAGCACAGCAATTTACTCAGAGTGCACTAGTAGACGGAGCTGTAGCTCTCGGCTCTCCATGTATATGTATGCAAGCTTCGGTGAAAATTTATACTAGCTTTGTAAAAGGATTTGATCCTTGAGTGGAACGCACAAACAGTTATGGTGTACAAGTGAGCAACACACTGTCCATCCTACACGCGCAGCTATTCTTATTTTTCCCTTTAGTATAGAACACACAAAAGGTCAAAATTTCATCTCCCAAAAATACAACAGCTCTGGCAATAAACATTAAGGGCAGCGTTCAATAGTTCCTTCGAACTATTCTCCACGAAGGTTGAGTCTACTACTACACTTTTATTTTATAGGAACCAACGTACAAAATGTTTTTCTCCGAGTTCCCCCTAAAACAGAATGAAATTTCGTGGACAAAACTGACTAAGCGAGATTCTGTATACATGTACAAACAGACAGATATAAATGTTCGGGAAACGTATGTAAGGTCGGAGGAGAGAAAAACCTAACAACTCAAGAATAAAATTACCATCCCAGTTACTCTTCAATAGACACAACGACCAACAGCCACAACTCTGCCGGGCTTCCCCAACATTTCTTCCAACTCTTCAACATCACGCTCCCTTCTCCGCTAGTTACACTTGTTCAACACACTCGCCCGCACACGAAACACACATCTCCCTAATTCAGTCAACCAGAACTTTTGGAATTTTCGGTCAGACAGGCAGAACAACTACAGCGGTGGTGTGGAAGTAGTAGTGATGAGATCAAGTTGGCGAGAAATGTTGGGATTCCACTTCCAGCACCAGCCGCACACGTCCATCTTAAGTAAACATATAGAAATTTACACACACACATCCGCTACCATCGACGACTTATTCCTGAGCAGAAAGTAAATCGTGTGTGGATGTGTGCCGGTGGACCAAGAAAACTTTTAGACTGCCTCAGAGAAGTAAACCTCACAACGAGAGTTATATGACAGGATACCTGTTCCTCTAGAGGTGAAAACTGCTCCATTCTATACAAGAATAACCTCTGATAAAAGATTCTCGACAAGAAATGGGTTTTTCACTACTACTACCCATTCGGGTATAAACCGCAAAACGTATGTATTTCCTCGTATGTATCTGATATACAACGTATGAATTCTTCCGAGGCCATTGTCAACGAAAATGGAAACGTTGATGTACTTGTGAAATTTCTCGCTTGTGTCGAGTTATACATATTTTCAAAGACCAACAAGAGCGTCAAATATTTCAGTCATCAGTTACAACTCAGCTAAACGGATCTTCACAATACACTCAAGGAAATAACTACACATTCATACACATTCATCGCAATAGAACCCCTTTCTAGCAAGTCTCGCTTATTTCTAGTCACTATCTTCTCTTTTACTAGCTCACATGAGATACCTGCTGCTGTTGATCGACCACTTTCCTAACTTGTGTAATTTAAACAATCCATTCCATTCTGGTGACTGTTCCCGTTTCTGTTTATCATAAATATTTGTTTCATACAATCGCAGCACGTATTAAAAATTAAAAAAGACCTCCAAACAAGAGTTGACAATTTCAGAGTCAATTCCTTGACTTTTCACCAATCCAGTCGTGAATATCCTCAATATCCTGAACGGGATTCACTTGTCCTTTAAAAACTTCATACTACGATACCACAAGCACACTTTAAAAGAAAAGTGAGATAATATATTCTTTATGAATGTATCAAAAAGATTTACAAAAGATCAATGGCTCCCAAAATAGTTCTTGACACATGGTGAGGGAAGGAGCTAAAAAAGCAGTGTTGATGTTGATGACAACGAAGACTGAGATACAAGCCTAGTGCCTCTCTTCCCTTTCTGAAACCTGACTGGACAGATTACATAAACAGGAGATCAGAGGGAAGCAGGAAGAAACAAATGCGACGACGACAACAAAGATGGATGAGTGTCGACAGTTGAGAATTTGATCACATAAATCGTCAAGTCATAAACAAAATTTTTTGTATAAACTTCCTACTCAATTCGCACACACGAGAATTTTATATGAGACAGAAATGCGTCTGTATCAGCGGAGTGAAGCTTTCACTTCACGTTGTATGTATGTAATTCATTGGAAACGAGATTACCCATATGCTCTAAAAGTTATATCATCAGTACTTGTACAAAACCAAAACATACGAAGGGAACGAAAAAAACGGAGAAATGTGGCCTTGGAAGAGAAACCAGTTGAAGACAATATTTCGAGAACAAATGTGCTCTCAGCCTTCTAGTCAAAGTGCAACTGCACTCGTTGTAGCGTCAAAGTGTATTTTTCATGTTTATAAATGTTTAAACCATCCCGTATACTAGTCATAAGGATATTCATGCTTCTAGGTTGATAAAGTTATCTGTCCTTTTATTCCCATCTCGCAAGAGCAACTTTGTGTGCCGTACGTGCTTCTGGGTTTATAACTACGTACCTATTTAAAACCAGACACATTGTCTGGATGATTGTGGAAGTTTGCATTTTCGTTCCCCAGTTTCAGAAAAAAAAAGTCTTTAATCTTTTTTCTCAATATAGACACGAAGTGAAAGTTGCAAGAACAGGGTGAGTAGTGATGTCGGTCGACACTGTCGAGTGCATGAAAGTCCAATTCAACTACATACAAGCATCCTTGATCAAACTGAATCTAAAAGGAAACTGTAACACACATCTGGAAAGGAGGAAGTTGCACTTTCGTACTTTCCATCATCGTACCTTCGAGTTTGCGAATATTACAAAGCCAGCTTGCTTCGTCTTCGGTTGGGAAAGTGGGGAAAACAGAAAATTCCTCTAAATCCATTCCCATTTGTGTTTCCTTTCCCTTTCATAGCCACACATCCTATTCCGCCGTATATGAATAGAAAACTACTGAAAGGGCAGTAGGAGAATGGCGAAGTTTCGCCAGCTGATCACATTCAAGATGGTCTACTAGTTGAAAATTCCCATAAAAAGAAGATGAGTTCTTTATTACTGCATTATTCATAACGTCGAAGTTCTATTCTTGCGCTATTTTTCAAAGGAAAGTTTTCCTAACTTTCTCCACCACCACTACCGCCTAATACAGAGTGGCCACTATTTATGGTAAAAAGGAAAACGTATACATGTACATCTGTAAGGAAACTTCTCCAACTTTTAGCGGATAAAGATAAACCAACTTTAACACAGCTCATCGTAGTAGCACACCGAACCAATATGAGCATTTTTCTGGCTTTTTAAGACAATGTGGATTATAGATATAAAACTAGGCCGCGTCCTGTGGCTAAAAATACTGAACCAAGCTTCAACAATTCCTTTATTTACATTCATACAGTATAGAATTGAAAACGCAGATGACATCACAGCAGTTTCTTCGCAATTAAGTATATCCCATGCATGCTTGTCTTTAGCATACATACAAAAGCGTAGATTTCTTCTACTGGAGTACCTTGAGTGCAGGATGATTTCGTGCGAGTATCTGTCTGCAATCGTCATTGAGAGATATTGACAACTAAAGAATTGCAAGCACATTAAACAAATGAGTGTTGTGCATTCCAAGAAAATTACATTGTGAGTGAAGAGCGACAATGGAATGAAAAAAAAATGGGAACACTTCCCCTTACTTTTCCTCATGAATGGTGTAGTACACTTGGAATCTGAATAGTTTAACTTTCTCCCGTTTTTTTCTCCTCCCTGGTGAGCACAAGAGTGCTCCGTACACTTGTACACACTTGTTTGTAATGTATGCAGACAAGTTAAAAATACAGCACAAAACCTGTGAAGCAAAAATAGGCATCAAAGGCACTGAAGCGGTATCCCCACAATGACCGTGTGATGAGACGATGGAAAGAAGAAAAATAGTTTGACAATCTCTCTGTCGTCAGTCGATAAGTCTACCTTCCTTGATGTCATCCGTTTACAAAAAAAAACGTCGAGAAAAAAAAGCGTTCAGCTTCATACAAGACAACGAAACTGAACTCACTTCTTGTCGGCTGTCGAACCTGTCTGAGAAACTTACGTCGTATCTCTTAACCTTCCTTTGGCTTCCTTTCTGAGGGAGAAACTAATGGAAAATGGGATGCTTTCACTACGTTACTTCCACATTTCTCCACTGATGCATACTTGAGCGGTCTCTACAAATGCAAGTACGCATGCATGAGTATGTACGACTGTGTACATGTGTCCGTACAAGGAGCGGGTGAGACGAGAATATACTCACAAGTCAGTCACAAAACTCTCCGCCAATTCTGATGGGATGCATACATTGGTACAGGAGTACCACGTAAAAAACATTATTCTCACCAGCAATGAAACGCATGTATGTCTGTACCATAATATAATAATATATTATATTACCTAGTATGTATATGGTACGTAGTACTACTTGCATCAACTACTCTCTTCCTAACGAAATGGGATGGGAATTCATCAAAATTCCTCAAAATTACATCGCACCCTCGGAGATAAAGAAAGCGAAACGAGTACGAAGATGTGGCAGGTCTGCCTTCACACTCTCGCACAACCTCCATCTTCCCCTATTCGTTGTGTACGACGCAGTAAAGAGAAAACCGAAAAGGGGCAAAAAAGGCCATCATGAAGGCAAGTGAGAATAAGTCCGGGCTTTATAACTTCAATTGAAAATTCAGATCAGGTTACGATCAAGAGTCAAAAAAACCTTGGAGGAGGAGTGGAAGACTAGGGGAACGCGGAGAAAAGTCCACGAGAAAATTGAGAAGGAGAGTATCGAAAGGGGACGTTCGTCTCCAGCAATTGTGCTGTGAAAACTCGATGCTACCTCAGTAAAAAAAAGTGGAATATATGCTGATGCATGCATGTGCCTACCTAACCCACCATTTACGTGTATGACCAGTGTGCTTCACATCACACAGTGTTCTCTCCTCCGTAAACATCTTCCGCGATGGAGTATTGCTGCAAATAAAAGAGAACATTAAACATTGGCTTATGCGAGGTGGATGCGGTCTGCACTATCAAGGGAATATGGAGTGAGGGAAAGCCAATCTTTTGGCGCACATCTGCACGAGAGACGTGCACCACAGAGATGGCCACGGTAGGTAGTAGAAGAGGAAGTTCCATGTTAGGAAAGCAGTAACGTTTTTCCAGGTCGTTGCGTAATAAGCAATAAGCGGATGCACCAGAAAATAAGGAAGTTACTCCCGTTTTGTACTGCAATTACCATCCGTACCAGGAATCCCAAGTAGAAAAGTTGAATTTTCAGCCTAATTCACTGTACTGACGGAAGGAAAACTTTTCCCCATTTTACTTTCATCGAACTCTCAAGCGCTCATAAGAAATCACAATTGCAAATATAAGAGAAGTTCGTGGTGAGGAGGTTACAAACGGTCCAAGAACTCTTGGCCGTATGATATCGCTACAATTTTCTCCATTTTGCCTTTTCGCAGCTTTCCCTTTAACCATACATTGTATGCAAAAAACCGTGAATATAATGCTTGGCGAGAAAACCACAAGAATGAAATGAAAGGTAATGCTGAAATTCCTCTCGGCCCTCCTCCTTTCCGACAATCGCACATTCACATCTCTTTCACAGATGCACTAAAATACAGCAAAGAAACCGACATAAAACCTCAACTCAGTCACTTGAAAGCTCAAATTTTGTCACCCGTCGAAGCAATCATATAACATTTCGTTCTCGTTGAACCTTTATCCGTCTATCCCTCTGTGAAGTCCAAATGTTATGTTATGGAACTAATGCACCTGTTATGCCTTCACCAGAGAATTTGGTACATACTGCGTTTCATGCGTACCGACGAAGGTGTCATAATACATGATTGTGACCGTGATTATTGTAATTTTGAAATTGTGAACCATTCAATGAAATATTAGACTAACTACGTAACGGAATGCTTTGTAAAAACTCACGACCCCCACTGTGTACCACCATTGAACTCTTACTAGCAGCGGCCGGTTAGCCGATTAGTAATCGTATAAGACAGATAGGTAATTAAATGGTACTTACTTGAGGCACACAAGTATGAGTCAACTAACTACCCCCTTATTCACTAAACTTCCCAGACAGTCACAGCCATAACAGATCAGTAAAAATATCCTGTGACTAAATCGAAAACGACGAGACGAGAAAGATTAGATCCTAACCTTTCTGATGTTTACTACGCGAATAAAGTCACCGTATGCTCTTGATTCCATAAAAATCAGAAATCCTTATTTACACATATTCAGGTATAATCGCAAATATTATCGACAGATTCCAAAGGCATTATAAAACTATCCTTAGCTAAAATTAATGCGAACTTTCCTATAGCTGTATTTCTCTCGTAGGCAATTAGCATTGTACCCTACATCCAGGTAAAGTTATGGGATTGTGACACATCGTCGATATGGAACGCCAAACTGGGCGTTTCCGCACGAATCAATTGCCTCCGTCTGTTGGTCATCACGTGTTTTACCTCTTTGTCATCTTGATATCCTTTTTCATAGCCTTAAGAATTGACTTGTACTAAAAATAATGGATATCTACCAACGAATAGGATTATTTTACGTATAACCGATTTGAGTACTACCAGAGAGAACCTTGATCGCAAATATCGCAATCGTCATCTTAACTGTAGCGTGTCACATGGAGCAGAGATGAAATTATGGCTTGGCCACCTTCTTGCAATAAAACCACAGCACACGGCATGAGGAATAATAATAAACTACAAACTCAAATACACATGTCTCGCAGTCTAAAAAACTACGAATAAACTTCTGTCTATATAAATTCTGTCGCGACAACCGCCCCGACGATATAGAAATTCTATAGGTGCAATTTTTTATATACATACAAACTCACGTACTTGCAAGAGATCCATTTTCCGGTCGTTTCGCATCCCACCCCGCTTCATAATATTGTACAAGAGCCATACCAGTTAGCTCTCATACTGTACATTCACACAAGGCAAGAAGCACCACTTTCACATGAGCCATTTCAATATTTTTTTCATGAATCTTCTCTGACTTCACGGACCACACATGTAAACTGCTGTTTTAATGGTGATCTATATTCTGGATGGTTTGATTTAGGGTGATTTACACCACTCCTTGTTCTTTATATTCGTGCAAGTGCTGCGTTTTTACCAAGAGTGCAATGCATTATGCATTCTGTGTTCTCTTGATTCCACTCCTTGAGTCATGTAATTCACCTAAATATATACATAACATTGTATAAATTGCTCAACCATTGAATTTCAGAAAAGGTTTATAATGTTTGTTCCCCTCCAACGCAACTGTGTTCTGTCTTCTGAGCTATAACCATTATCATCCTCGAAGAAAATAGTGTTTCCCCGCAAACCCTTCCTGGATGAGTGTTACGGATGCCACTGGCCCTGTCCTTCTTACTACGTATTATTATTAGTATTATCATTATTATTATTGCTCACAGTTCTCAAATCACGTCAAACGGAGCTCCTTTCGTCGTATTTTATTATGATCGTACTCATTGCATTTAGGTAAAGTGCAAACCTAGGCAGTATAATATTATGCAAACTCGTTTGATATAGAAGTTACATGATATTAACCGTATAAAATGAGGACGTATGTAATTTCATGCCGTTATACTGCACACCATTAGTATGCACAATGTACTGTTTTTATGATTATTCACATGCAGCAAATGGAGGTATGTAATAGTATGTATGTACATAAAATTGTATAAAACAGAAACTCAACGAGGAGCATGACAGCAATATTATGCTTTAAAATGCCCAAGTTTACAAATAGTGAGTGTAGGCTAGTTTTTGAAGTAGTTTCTTTAAAAACCACATGGTCGATGTGCAGAAAACCGAAAAATACAAGTGTGAACAAAACCACACCGTGCTGCAGAAAATTAGAGATGATGTAGCGCAGGCTTTGCATAGACTTGCTTTTCAGTCTCACATAGTCATAAAGTTTAACTATCATCATCGTATCAGAAAATTAATCCCAACACTTCATCACACTAAATATGTCAGGGAAATATGTAAGGCTGCAATTACGAAAATGTGGAAACTGTAAACCCACCTCTCTCCTTTGTCCTTCGTGCTGTAATTTGTAACTTTCCACCCACCATTCCCGGCCACGTAACGTCGTTTACAATACGGTCCATTGTGATAAAAAAAGACGTTTGTGCTGCAAATTCGGGTTAATTACTCGAAGGTCTGCTTGAAGGGTGATCAATAAATCCTAGAATGTATGTACCTAATCATTTTTAGTACAAGTTCCTGCTGTATCAACTTTCTGTACAAACCGCTGGTTCTAAAAATTAGTTGCATTTAAAATGCGTTCTTAACTATCTATCTCAAATTCTACAATTACTAAAAGATGTCTTACATGAAATAATGAAAAACACTCGTTGCCATTTTAATTCCTCGGTCTCATCTATATTAAAATCGAGTCTTTATTGAAGCATTTATGTATTAAAATCTTATCCAAGAACCCAACAACCACAACGTTCCACCACATGGTTACTTTGATGGTGGTTGATGAAGTACATTAAGTAGTTTACTAAATGAGGCGGTTTTAGGTACTTGTACTACATAATGAGATCGCATAAATATTATACATACGAAATGTAATGCGTACTGCCTCTTTTTGTTTGCGAAACCAAACGGAGATGAATTAGGCTAAAAAAAAGGCTGGTTTCTGTTTCTTTCTGTACAATGTATCTACGATTTCAAATGGTGCATACTATTTCCATTTCTCTTCAGCTTATGCATTCGGCTCGTGAAACAACTCCTAGCATCGGCAAATGCAGAGTGCAAGGAGCCGTATAGTAAAAAACGTAACTGAGAAACAAGTTCGATTTAATCAGACGTACTTAAGTACTAGAGATGTGATAACCACACACACGGGTTGGTGAACTGGAAGGGAGTCAAATTCATTGTATGAGATTGCTGTTGAGTGTAACGTTTCACTCGAATCCGATCTCTCTACCCCCTACAAGAAACCAGACCACACTATATGACTATTCTCTCCCTGCTAAAACTCAGACTGCGAAGGGGAGTCAACATATTTTTTAAAAAAGGTAAAGGTACCATTACAGAAGAGCCACAGCGAAATCATATCAGTGAGATATTTCACTGGTTCACAATGTGATACTTCAAATTAAATTGGCATGTTGTTCAGATTGCTAGCAAAAGATATCCGAGACTGGTATGGTTCAGGGTACTATAACTGCGCAGTAGTGCACCAAAACCACTACCAAATCTATATCCTCACTACTCGTCATCATGAACATCATCAAAGGCGAAAAGCAATGAAATTGTCCATATGTAGTAAAACCCTGGTTGAGTTACATTTTCTCAACCTCTATCCATATCCGAAACTTTTAATGCGAAATGATGGCCCTCCTGGACAGATACATTTATATTCTGCAGGATTCATGGTCGACCGAGAACCCAGAAAGAGAGAACTTGCAGAACACGTTATTGGTCATCTTTATATGTAGTAGTGGTGTAATGACGATGACGGCGGCGACCTGTTCGCCTACGCTTTTTCGTTCCTGTCTTCTCTCCATTCAAATTCAATCTCTAGATTCTGGCAGCAAATGAGGCAGTGTAAAGTGTAATCTCCGACTCAGAAGCGCCAGTAGTGCGAAACGTTACCGAAGAGTTGTGGGGTGCTGGCTAGTTGTGAGTGTTGCAAGATATCGAAAATGTAATTAACCAAACCACTCTACCTACCAACAGAACACTCTACAGCGAGTCCCTAAAAATGTTCGATTTAGGCGAATGATGCGATGTCAGCGTAATCAGCGAATTGGAGTAACATTACGCAGTCATTAAAATCTCACTCAATCAGTCGGCAATTAAATCTACTTCCTAGCTTCCAATATTTCTAATCTCGGACCGTAGCTGACTCCAACAGCCTTGCATGGCTGGTCGCTGTATTTATTATACTACACTAAACAGTAGATCTTTCCAAAATGAAATCTGTCAGTCATTAGTAATTCGTATACGATTAAATTGAAAGCAGGATCTTTAACCGATACCAGGACAAAACTCTGATGCCTCATCTATTGGAATTGGAAGCATGACACTACCACCGAACTACCAGCCGCCTTGTAAATTGCTCGCATTTTCGTTCCCTAATGTTTGTAAATTTTAAACAATCAACTAACAACCAGCTAGCTTACAACCATGAGACATCGATATGAGAATTTCAGTCAGCAAAAATTGCACCGTAAACGATGACATGCATGTGTGACAACCGCAATCTTTTGTTTGCAGTAGAGTTCTAGAAAAATCTTCTACTTGCACTACAGTAATAATGGTGTCAAACAAAATATAGCACTTACCGGAATCACTTGAATTATCCTCTTCCTCGGTACAAAATATGGACACTGATCCTCGTCGGTAACTTCTCTTTAATTTCCTTTCAATGCACTACAGTATATTCGCAAAGAAGCTGAGTCTGACCTGTATCCTTCCAACCAAAACAATTACTATTATTACAATTTCTTCAAAAATCACCTCCTTTCTCACAATGACAATTACACACAGACAACGAT
>JAHZMW010000821.1:0-22863 GCA_027743745.1 Alloscopus bannaensis | reverse complement strand
TAACCACACCTCACTTCATTTTCAATGCAGTTTAAAAGTATGAATTCATTTTGGATGCAACAAGAAACACAAAATACTTTGCTTACATAAAAGTGCTTTGAGGTGGAAATCCTATTGTCTTTTCACAAGTGTGTCTGATACCCTTATTTTGAACGAAGCCAATTAGCTAAATAATTTCCCTTTCTCCACATAATGCTTCTAGCAGCTCTCCAAAATGTCTGGAATCGCTGAGCCACATTTCTGCGTTTTAAACGAGATCACTCACTTGCTATCTGCAATTACGCGGTTCAATTGGATTTTTAGGTTGAGGACTCTTTGTCTGATATTGTGTGAGAGCAATTTTCTCCAAGATATTTTTTTTACTAATGAGGGCTTGCCTCTTACAATTTGTGAAAAGTTCATCTCGATAAGAGGATTGAAAGGGTTTTTATCCCGTCTAATTTGGTGTGAGCACATGTGTCATGCACTCACCATTTCCCGAATGACTTTTAATTCCCGATTTCACTCCTCGTCTGATGGAGGATGTGAGTGTGTGTTCTCGTTTTTTACGCCTTCGTCATCGCCTCATCATCATTATTTTCCTTCAAGACGAAAATGAGGCTGCGTGCCATAATGAAGTGATCCGTACTGCACAATTACACAGCATCTGGCAGCCAACTCAAGTACCCGTGAGTCAAGGAACACGGAGATCACGATGCATGTGCGTGTGAACACTCTCCCATTCTGAACCGCACATCAAAATGTAGATCAATACGTAATTAAATTTACGCCGAGGAAGAAAAACGTGCTCTCGCGTGCTTAAGTTACATAACCCCTTTCCTGTGTCTGTAAATACTTCCTTGGTAAATTCTGTCTTTTAGTATATGATTTTTATATAGTTCTGCTCGATCATGATGATGACGACCATATCGTACTTGGTATCGGTGGGATGGATGGCGAGGATAAAAATTCAAATTATAGTTCGCAGCTTGATGAAGTGCCTCTCAGCGTGAGATGAGTGCCACTCCACGCCCTCGTGTCTGAAACTTATCATTTTAAAACGACTATCAGACACACAAATCGCATTGAAATCCTTCAACTGCAACACGTTCACATTGCAGTTGTCATTGTCTTTCTATGCGTGCTTCACATACGGGAAGTCAACAACTATTCACTATTGGTTTTTACGATTGCCTAGTCCAACTCGGAGCAATCAGTCTAAGAGAGTGCAAAACAAACATGTTGACTCTGCGTAGGCTTTCCGGTGAGCAACTTCCTTGTTCTCAAGAAAATGATTCAATAAACTGATAGAAAGAGGGATCAACTGGGATGATCACTATTTTAATGAGAAACCACACTCCACTTAAAACGAAGAGGCGCCTCTCGCACAACAAGTTGACCCTTGACGTGAGTCGTATTTCGAAGTTTGTGCAACGAAATCCATCTCTCATTTGAGAAACAAACATTGAGAGGTCCGTGATGAACAGAGTTTCGTCAATCGAAGAGATCCTTTTCCTTATTGGGTAGCTCACATATGGTATCTTCGTATATCATGGGAATTGAATTGAGAGTTTTTTCAGCTCGGATCATTCTCAAGTGGTTTCATGTCGCTTTTATTCGTCCACAATACCCCTCATCCCTGAAAGCAGTGTGAGAGAAAAGCGGTATGCAAACGAGTACGAGGGAGATATTCTTTTCATGGTCTGCTGATTTTATCAAATTTATCAGGGGAGTAATAAGATTTACCCTGTTTGCATACTCACCACTCGAGAAAGTCTTTGATTAAAAGAGAAATCGTGTTGAGCTCTAATGCTCATCTAGTATCATCTCTTGTGGCCGAGAGGGTTGAAAGCTTTCGATTCTAGTTTTGTCATTTTTTTTATCTAGCATTAAAATAAAGACTGAAACAGCAGCACAAACTCCATTCACAATTTGAGCTGTCCTTCAATTTCCAGGAGCGGAGTCTGGACAAACTTTGGAGAATGGAACAAATATCAGCTTGTGTGCTCCACTTTCACCAGACAGAAGAAGGCGTGGAACGGGTTGGCTAATATGACAGTAATACGGTGTGCTCCCATGAAATATGAGTCTGGACAAACTTTGGAGAATGGAACAAATATCAGCTTGTGTGCTCCACTTTCACCAGACAGAAGAAGGCGTGGAACGGGTTGGCTAATATGACAGTAATACGGTGTGCTCCCATAAAATATGTCCAAGAGTGTCTGAACTTGCGTAGGGAAAGGCTCACAGTCTTTGCAATCAATGAAACTTACACGCTCCCAGCAATACATTATGTATGGCTGCACACGATAAGAATGTGATTGTGTAGTAAAGCTCGTGCCTTTCAGACTAGACCTCCTTCACAAAACNCGATAAGAATGTGATTGTGTAGTAAAGCTCGTGCCTTTCAGACTAGACCTCCTTCACAAAACAAGATCCAAGTCTTTGTGGTCTCAACAAACATTTGGGAAGAAAGACTTTCCTTATTGTCATGCGATGTCGTCATGTTTTATGCAGTCGAAAAGAAATTTTACGATCACAAGTGCCAAAGGCTTGTCGACATGTCACATTTTCACTGGACAATACAATGTGTGTACAGGAGTACATCTAAAAATATTTATGCTTTGGCAATCTAGCCTACTTCCATATTTTTGATAAACCAAGAGAAATGCGGATAAATTTTTGTGTGATTTTGAGAGTTTTCAAAGCACACTAAAAAATAAGCATAAAAAATTCTGGGAAAAAGTTGATTTTTTCTGGTACAAAATTATGTACAAGGATTGTGTATTATTTCGAACACGTTTTTGCATACGACTCCATTCTGCCTCTTTTCATTCCATGCACATAATGTATGGATATATATTTTGTGGGGGAGATTGGTTAATGCATTCATCACGAGGTGTACCCCAGGGGGGAACAATTGTAATATTCCTGGTGACGGATGCAAATGTGTGTGTACAGGAGTACACATCTAAAAATATTTATGCTTTGGCAATCTAGCCTACTTCCATATTTTTGATAAACCAAGAGAAATGCGGATAAATTTTTATGTGATTTTGAGTTTTCAAAGCACACTAAAAAATAAGTATAAAAAATTCTAGGAAAAAGTTGATTTTTCCTCGTACAAAATTATGTACAAGATTTGTGTATTATTTCGAACACGTTTTTGCATACGACTCCATCCTGCCTCTTTTCATTCCATGCACATAATGTATGGATGTATATTTTGTGGGGGAGATTGGTTAATGCATTCATCACGAGGTGTACCCCAGGGGGGAACAATTGTAATATTCCTGGTGACGGATGCAAATGAGCTCTAACGAAGGCACAAACGAGCGCAAACTTTCCCTCGTCTTCTCTCTACATTTCCCGTGTGTCTGTTTGTAGTTTCCGAAGCTGTATTTCTATATCTGACTTTTGGAATCAACAAGAGCAAGGAATATTTGCTTTTTCCTCTTCACATATCATGGTGCGTGTGTCACACAAAAAAGACCGTAATATATTAAAGTTTTATATGCAATACAAAAAAGCGACGGTGGTGTCAACGATGTTGGTGCGACGATATGCCGATTGTTCTGTCAAGAGACAATCGAATTTCACGCCCTTCCCTGGAAAACGACGGGACTCACTCAGCTTACGTGCATATTCCAGTGATGGAATGCTAAACAACTGGAGAGAAATATGCTTATGCATAAAGATAAGCGCTTTATCCTTTTTATCTCTTTTCCCTATACTTTCACACTTTCACACGTGCAATCGACTGATGTGTCTAGAAATAAAATGTATCAGTATAATTTCAAACTCTCTCTCCCTCTGTAGAAACTTTCTTGTAGCAAATTGCAAAACACATAAAAAACCACCACTTTGTACATATCTCTATTGTGTGAATGTGCTCACGCTTTTTAACAACTTTGCATTCGATGGAGGACATAATGCAATCAATCGAATTGACAAAATATTCATCCTGTGTGTAAGCCTTTCATTTCTTCATCATGTCGTTTTCCCCTCTTCAACGCTCCCCACTGTGAGGCACATCTCATCACTTATTCAATCCATAAGACATTCATAAAAACACATGTATTTTTCCAATTGTTACTCCGAACACTTGGAGCTGTTATTGTTTTCTTGCTCAAGACTGTCTCGCCTTTTGTGTTTGTCAATTCTGATCGAGGTTGGGATGTGTCATGGTGGTTTGTGACATTGCGAAATAAATTCGGGTCGTTTGCACAATCTTGTTGGAATTTCCGAGAAAATTGTCCAATAATAAATATGTTGATTCGCCACATGTGCAAAAAAGCAAGGAGCAAACCAACCTTCTTCTATTCTATCAGCGGTTGGTCGTGCTAACAAGTCGCTGATGAGGACAAACGCCGAGACGAGTCTACCTAACGGTCGCCTAATTCACATTATGTATTCTGCAAACAACAAGAAGAGAAACGAGAAAATAATTATTTCCTCGATTCAATATGCGCGGGTTTACAAATGGAATTTTAAATTACGCTACGACGTCCTCTTCTTTGCAAAATTGTTTTGATTTTCTCTCTCCAATTTTACCAAGAGAAAATTGTGGCCTTGTGGCTTTAAAGGAAGTATCGTTTTCAATCTCCATTTATTATTCCAATTTTTCTGCCTCTGTCAGTTGTTAATGATGCTTGCATAAGCGACAAAATTGCTGTCGTTGAGGACTGCTCGAGGCTTTTGAACAAATTCGCAGATTACTCTTCCACATCAAAGGAAAAGCTTACTGAGAAACGGAGACTGAATGAAGACAAAGAAGAAAGCTTCTATTTTCATTGAATATTATCTCTGAATTGGTACTACCTTTCAGTCGCAAACTACGCAGTCATTTCTCTCCTCAAAAAAATAATTTCGCTGAGATTCGTTACGTAAAGAGATCCACGCTATAAATAAGCTTAAACAAAAATGCTTTTTGAAAAAAAGGCTGAGTTGAAGATGCGCAGCTTTGTGGAGATCGAAGTGCATATCAGAATGTCCATTTGGGTAATGCATGAGCTTCCAGAGAGAAAGTATGAGAGTGAAGTTTTGTGAGATCGATTTTCTCCTTCTCGAAAGGAAAATTGGAAGAAAATTAAACTGTCTGCCAAAAGAAGGACGAGCATCAAAGACGAATGAACAAGAGTAAAACAAGTAAGTCACCGAAAAAAAACCTGAGGAGAGAAACTGCACGTTTTTTTCTCTCTCTCTCAAGATATGTGTGTGTGAGCAAGATGTATTATTGTGAGAGAAAGGAGGAAAAAAACGTTTCTTAATGTTTTCTCCAACATTCTCCTCAGATATCTGAATGTTCTAAAATGAGAGCGATAGTTTTCTTTTACATTTTTTGGTCGGAAAAAAGTAAATAGAGCATATGAGAGGAGAGAAAAAGAATCCATAAAAAGTGAGAGGAAGAGTTAAATCACTTCCTAATCCACGTTCTGTTCTGTATACGAGAGGATCGGCGAACTTTCTACGAAGTAGACAGTAACATTAAAGAGGCAGGACGTAAGGATCCTCAAAGATTCCGGCTTTTCTCTCTCGAAAGAACAATGGGAGTCGTGTTCTCGAAAGGAAAACAGTGCCACATACCCCCAAAATAAAGTATTTACTCTTCGCTCGAAAGACGAGTGTGTGACTGACTTGTACGGAAAGCCCTTTACGAAAAGCAATCGGACTTTGTTCATAAGTGAAGCAAATGTGTGTGTCACACGAAAGCAACAGAGTAGGACGATGCTCCCTTATCTTGGAACACAATGCATTTTATGGAGAAAGTCGGCCTCCTCTTGAAACTGCCACAGTTTTCTTAGTGCCGATGAGAGAAAGGGAAGCTGATCGTAACTCATAAAGTAAGCGAGCGGAGCAGTCACCATGATTGTATTAGCTCCATAAGTTAAGGATAATATCATATCTATGTCTCCCTCTATCTTCAAGTTATTTGCTCAGAGAGGATGAATGTACATTCTTCATATACGTACGCATGTATGTGACCAGATGATCTTTTTACAGGGGATATAAAAGCCCTTTTACTGGTTGTGGTTAACTTGCTCGGGCTTTAGGGACCTCTTCTCAGATCTCTTTCATTTTCTTTCCCTTCTTCTGGTCTTAGTTGAGTAAACATATAAATAGTAGAGATGCCGGCAAAAGATAAAAGCTTTTTCTCTCACACAGTGGGTCTCTCTGGAAAGTGTGCGATCAGTTTGCAATATCCGAAATCCATTAGGAAACCGTATGAATTTCCACTTGAGAATGTCTTTCACTTCCCCTTTCCAACACACTTCAGAATTCTACCCTTTGTGCTTCCATTTTGCAAGACGCATACCTAATCCTTCCATTTCCCCCTTTTATCACACACGTTCACATCTCAACGGGTGCAGTTGAAAGTTGGAGAAATGAGGGATGGTTTGCAGTGGAAAATTAAGTAATATTCTCTCACTTGCTCTTTTCCATTACGATCTCATCAAGATTGGAGCATACTCTAAAACAATATCATATTTTGCGGTGGAAATACTACTTTATCATGCGCAGCATCATATGTGGCATGAGCAGAAATGTCCTTCTCAGCGGCATCGTTAATGATATCCTCGAAATGGAGAAATGTCATTAAATGAGTGAAACAAACGAAAATGCAAATGAGGCTGACAGTAAAAGAATACGTGAGTCCTTTATTTACATCTTATCATTTTCAGATAGTATTGCATTTCTCTTTGACTTCCTCACAGGACAGACAGGAGGTTTCCAGAAGAAAGCATCTTCAACAGTTTTGAGAGCATATGTTGCAAATATATTCATCTAAATGCCCTCCTACTTTCCCCGTTTTCACTCAGCGATGATGAAAGTCGCAAAATACTTGTAGGTACCCACGACGTGATGATGACGTTCAGTAAAATTCCCTCGTGTGTCAATCAACATTTCTAAATATCTATGTATCAGCCTCAAGTTCGAAATGTCAACAAGGGCGTACATCAAAGATGACTCAATGGTGTGTGCACACGCCCCACACATGTACCTGTCTCTTCGCCTTCAACTCCTTTCTCCCACAGTCCTCAATTTACGGCACAAGGAGCAATACAAACTTTCACTGGAATACACACTTGCTACACTCTTCTGGGTGGCATTTCTGTACGAAACTAGCTACTCGACCGTTTCCGAGACACACCTCTCTCGTAGCGTATCTTGTGCAAACGATGAGTTGTGGGTGAGAGTTCAAAGTTGATATTGCAACTTACTCACGGCTCACTGCGACTTGTTTGCTTTCTCTTGTGCTTCACCAAAAAGGAGTGAGCAAATGAAACCACAGTCGCTTTTATAAGAATTCCATACGGTGAAAACTGGGAAAGGGTGGGTGTGTGCTTGTGTAAATGGGGCTGAGAGAAGCGATGCTTTCACCTCGCCACTTCCCTCTTTTGCTCATCTGCTCACTTTTCTTTGTGAATAATAAACACCTGGCAAATATTAACTTTCCTTCGCTTCTCCCTCCCTGTGGCTCTTCTCATTTGAATATGTGCGTGGAAACTGGGTTGCCTTTCGAAGAAGGATGAGTTTCCCAGAAAATTAGGTGAGAGAATGAGAGTGGGAGAAATGAGGTGAAAAGAGAGGAAATGTGGTGTGCCTCGAAAAGGTTTATGGCTTGTACTTTTCTTTTGGTGCACCTATTCATATCTACTCTAGTTTAGTGAGAGGCGAGGAGATGGATGATATGAGGAGTATCATTTCACGAGGAAATTCCATTACTTTCTATATCCAGCCTGATTGCATGAGATCCAAATCAATCCATGTCAGGCTCATTCCGACTCTCATGTTTCAGCTCAATGTAACAGGTCAAAAGAAGGAGACTTTCACACTCTTAGAAAAAGCTCCAAAGTTTCTCCTTTGTCTTTAGAGGCAGCAGCGTTTGCTCTGCACAAAGGCTCAGAAACGATGAGATGACTGCGGGTTGTATGTCAGTGTGCAATGGGAGGGCAAACGCTTAATCGGATTATTCTAAAAAAAGAAATGATTTGTCTTTAGAGACAGCAGCGTTTGCTCTGCACAAAGGCTCAGAAACGATGAGATGACTGCGGGTTGTATGTCAGTGTGCAATGGGAGGGCAAACGCTTAATCGGATTATTCTAAAAAAAGAAATGATACTAGACAGGTGCACACTTCTATCCTTGATATTCTCTTTCCCATTTCGATCCGGAGAAAGCTCAGAAACTTTTCTATGAGCAATAATAAGTACCTAAACATGCCTAGGATGTATCACAAGATGTACGAAGAAAGCAATTTTCCAAAGAACATGTCTTGTCCTATTCATTGGTGGAAAAAACCAACTTGAAACAAAAATGAAAAGACCAGTATGGTTAACAGAAATTGGATGTGTCACAAGATGTACGAAGAAAGCAATTTTCCAAAGAACATGTCTTGTCCTATTCATTGGTGGAAAAAACCAACTTGAAACAAAAATGAAAAGACCAGTATGGTTAACAGAAATGAATAAGCAAGATTGTTGTAATACACTCTCATAAAATGCCAATATTGACATAAATGAAGAAATTGTGCTTTACATTTCCGTTCAAAATTTTTTTTGTCCTTCTCCATCCTTCTTTTGTAGTTTAGATACGACAAAGATTACTCACAACGGACTACTAGATGAATACAAGGTAAATACGCCTAAGTTTTCGCGTCTTATGTGAGGAAATGCAATTCATGCGAAGCACAAGCAAAAACAGCAGCATTATAGCTTAAAAAGCTAGCAATCAATTGAGCGTCTTACATAGCACCAATGTATAGAAATCCTCTCTTGGGATCCTGGTAGAACGTCCGGTAATACCGCTTCCCACACGAGAACTCTCGTATGTGATCTGCAAGACAAAAGAAAAAAAAATTGTAATATTACATGTTATTCTGTGAAATTATTTGTATACCTACTAATAACCTGTGATACCAAAAATGGACAGTTTCAAATGATATAAAACAGTTAACCATTTGTTGATAACTTTAACCCGTGTAGTTTTAAGGCATGGTATGAAATGCGTAAAAGTCTTTGAACCACTGAAGTACAACTAATCCTTAAGGAATCATAAAAGGAGGACGTAACAACAACAAACAGCTCCACACAATTTCCTTTGACTCTCCACAAAAAAGAACTTTTATTATTCTCTTTTGGCCGAGTTCAAAACTTGAGGTCAGGACTAAAACAATTGTGTACTTTTCCTTCTGCCCTCCTGGTTATTTGTGGTGACATAAGCATAATGGAACATTTATAAGTAATGACGTGCTCACTGAGTGAGGGCAACAGCACATCCCACAGCAAGAGTCAGAGTTGAAAATTCTTCCTATTTTTTTATTATTTTTATCCATGTAAACTTTTTTTTTCGAGCGCTCACAAAAACGCTCGTAAAAGACGCACCAGGGAATATAAACCTGTTCCATAAGACGATCCAGAGGAGAAAAAGGCATGAGACAATTTCTTCTTTTTTTGGACGATTTCATCTGTCCTCTTGATGTAATTTTTTCAAGTAATATTTTCAAATACGAAATGGCAGGTAAGGAGGAAACATTTTTACCAGAATATTGCCAACAAGTCCCCTGCCAAGTGGAAAGTATAATACTTTTTTTTTCTCTTGTCGATCCCACGAATTACTCTGCCTAATATTTATATCTCGTTATCTCCGAATCTTGCCTAAAAACATACCGATATTATGGGAATCCTTATGAAAAATGTAAACAGAAATGATCACGATGATGAGCATCTCATCGGGATGACTTCAGGAAAATCAGAGGAGAATTGGCCATTTACATAATTATCGTTGTGGGAAGGAGGACGGGAGAAATGGTAATGTGCACACACATCCAAATGGACAATGTGTGTCCAACCATGTTCCAGAGTTCCAAAACCACAGAAAAAAAATCCTGCACAAAAGAAACACACATCTCTCCGTGTGTCTCAAATAAAAAAATTAAGAATACCACACACGAACAACATGCAGCAAATGTGTCCCGCATGGGTTCTCCTCACATAGAGTTATAGAATTTCAACATTTTCTTCCCTCTCACATGTCCTACTTTTTCTCCAGTTCCACTGCACGAAAGTGAAGCTTCAAAGTTTTTTTTATCTATGCCTTTTTTCTGCTTTGTTCAACAACTTTTGTGAGAATGTGTGCAACAGTGACTCTCCAATTGTGGCAGAAGTAGAGTTTTCACCAGGAAAAAAAAGATTATATTCATCACGAATGAGAATCACGTTTCTACATCCTCATAATGCATTATTACATTTTCTCCGTAGTTTTTCCCCACACCATCACACACTCTACGCGTATATAGATTCCTATTAGTTCACGGATTACGATCGAACGTCGTGCTCTCTTGTTCTTTTTCTGTATACACACACATAGTTGGAGAAAACAGCATTTTTTGTTCTTCCGAACCTTATACGTCCCAAAGCGAGCTTATTCAACGAAAGGAAAACCGCATTGCCACACACGCACACAAAAAACGAGACGAAGTCTAGCCTAGAACATGCAATACAGAAGAGCTCTGTGATTGCAAACTTTTACTACACTGTAAATGCCTAGTTTTTTCGCACACTTTCTCTGTGGAGAAAGTGAGAGGAAGAAAGTACTCGGAGACCACAATAGAAATGCGGAAAGCAGGATGGCAGACAATTGCTAAAAATGGCAAGGGAGAGAGTCTCTCTTTTCATTTGGAAGAGAGTTGCGAAAATTGTATTTATTTTGACTTGTGTGTAGACCATGTCTCGCTGACCCAAATAAAGGAGGAGGATCGAGAGGCATGACCGTCAAGATTAAGAGAGTACAAGTGAATTTTCCTAGTGTCGCAGACTAGACGTCCGGAGCCCAAGAGTTGAGAGAAATTCCCGGAGAGAAATGTGTCACACTTGAAGAAAGAAAAGCACACCTTTATACATTTTTTAGATAGATTGAATGCCATATGTGTTGGGTCTATGAAAAAAATCGATACTCTCGGAAGAATGATGTGAAAAAAGTTAGGATCACGGTGAAATAGTCATCCATCAATATCCCATTCAGAGAAACATACCACACTAGAAATGGCGCATTGTGCATTGGAAAATAATGTAGGAACGTGTATTGTTTTAATCGAGTGTCAATCAGAGAACACACGGATTAGCTGCAGCTGGTGTGGGGAATTAGTGCATGAAATTCACTTTCGCACCTCAACCAACTTTTCCTGAAAATCTTGTAAAATTCATCGTTCTCCTTTTGCCAAAGAAAATTCAGGGAAAACCAGCCTCTATCCATTTTTCTCACCAAATAGAGAGAAACAGGATGATTTTGAGAGACCTCTCCTGATTTCCCAAAGTGCATAAAACTTCAAGATTGTTGTGAGTGTGCGACCTCCAGCCGTGCACGAGAGTCCATTGCTTCCTTTTCGATTTTCCTCATTGTTGATACAAAATGAATGGGCAAAGCCATCATGATTAATAGCTTGGAGGCAGGATGAGAACGTGTTTAATTTGTCATCTGCCACTCAATCCTCTCCGAGTCAGTTTAAAGCATTTCCCTCTTGCCATTTCACCCTTTTCTTATTGCCCATGTCCTTATACAGACTCCTCTCTGAGCATGTCGAGTTTTTTTTGTAGGAAAATGTTCCACTTTTTTATACTCTCACCATGGGCTTTTGGGTGCATAATGCCAATGTGACACGATTCATGTCTTGTACTCCCGTTATGTCAGCTTACACAATACAATTACATACATCATCCCCAACATGAGGACAATCGCGGAGGAAAATGGAGTAGGAAGTTGCAAAGCTGCCCGGAAGCAGTGTACGAGAGAGCTGAAGCATTTTCAGCATCAGATTCCCATTGTTTCAGTTTTCCCTTTTTAGACCATATTCAGCCTAGTCTTTGGTGCTTCATACCCCCAAAAAAGTGTCAAGTATCAGATCAGATGATGCTGATGATGTAAAGGATGATGATGACTATGAGTGATTTTATACTCAATGTGGCATATCGGATTATTTTCTGGCGTGATAAGCGTGGTACATGACACACAACTTTTTATTCATATCTCACTTCACTCACACTCACTGACAAGATTAATTAAAAACTCTCTCTCGGTGATTGGTCAAATGACCTATTTTGTACACATTGTTACTACTCCTGTATGAAAAGAATATGTCAAGCAACAACTATCTCTGGGTGTAGCTTGTGACGTTTCATACACGATGAAAAATGAGAGTGAAGAGCCAATTAAAATGGGAAGAATAATGCCTCCAGCGAAAACATCCAATTTGCACACACACGCGTTTTTATGGACAACACAGGACGACCCCTGCGCTGGCTTGTCACTCTTTCTTTCGAGGCTGTGATCCTTTCAAAAATGGCCAAACTAAACGGAAGGCTTATCGAATTTCCCTTTTATCACATAGTAGAACCCTTGCCTTGTTAAGGATTAGAGAGAGCGTGTATGTATACAAAACAACACAAGAATCACTTACGTATTCGGTATTCGTAAGTTCAAACCTAAATTTTATAAACTTTCGCTTATTTCCGGCTCGTGTGACTTTATACATAATATGTAAGAGTATTTTCTCAGGACAAGAAACTACTGAACGCAACATTCAACGTGGACTTGCATGGGAATGCTAGACGCTTATTTGAATGCAAATAAACTCTCGATGATCTACATAAAGGGATGCAAGCCCGCTGACGGAGATGGATTACTTGGAGTATGCTTCGCCAACTTGGTGTTTTTGGCTTTATATAAGCCTTGTTTTTCGGAGCAAGTTTGTATCGTGGCAGGAAGCAGACTAGAGAGAAGGGAACGCATAACAATCAAGCACATAAGGCTTCGATAAGTACATCCAGGAATTAGCCAAAAAGCCGAGGAAAGTTCTGAATTAAAATGATACACACTCTCTCAGTATTTTTTTTATCCTTGCTTGTTGCATGTCGTCATGTTTTAAGCCAAACAATCTCCATCGGGTAAAGGTTTATGAGCTGAGATTTTTATAAATTGGGAAAAAAAAAACCAAAGCTTATTGACTTTGTTATTATGGTCGTGTGTTCGATTTTTTCCTTGTTAGGAGAGGGCGATGCTTCCAGTTATTTTTGTGCGTACAGTACAACACCCGAGGAATGCGAACAGCTTGAAGGCAATCATGAAAAACAAACTTGCAAAATTCTGATAAGACTCCAGAAACAGTCGGCATGCACGCACGAGTCTCACTCACGAGTTCTTAACTCCTGAAATCGCTCAACGAACAATCCACAGAACACGCGACCTCCGTCCCAGACTTTCCCCTGAACCTCAAAACCCTTTCGAAACGAATGCTGTAAAAACACACTTTCTTTCCAGTGGAATTGTAATGAGCAAATTAGCATTTTATTCCGTCAGAGGAGGTCTCCCTTGCTTTTCCATCATGAAAAAGTTGCACCTTTTTCTCCTTTCTCACTCTTTGTGCACATTGTGGCCAGGACTGTAATAAACATGCGATAAAAAAAACTCGTACGTCGACATGCCTTGTTATACACAAAGACGGTATATACACACTTTGCCGTCTTGTCAGTCGATTCTTTGCTAACTGGGAACAACCTCAATGAATAATTATACAATTTTTTTTAAACTCTCTACGTTCAATAGTTTGCATACATGTGTTCAAGAAAAACAAAAGAAGTCTTGCGTGTCGAGCATATCCCAGTTTGCTCCGGTGACCACTGAACAATAAGAAAAAAACGTCTGGAGCTTTACATGCCACACCAAATGTATTGAGCAACTGTGAACTGGTTTTGATACAGAAAAAAATGCGAGACTTTGTGTTTTGAGTGAAGGAATGAAAGTATGCAAAAGTACGTGGTGGAATGGTAATGAAAGTCAAGTGTTATCAGTGAATTTAATGATTTAAGCTATATAACATGGTTTATGTCCATGTTCCGAGATATGATGCGGCACACCATTCATTTCCCTTGAAACAAAGTGGACTACGAATTGAGTACGTGTACACTCACCCGGTGACCAGAAAAGCGGAAGACATTTCTTTCCCACTTTTCCGTCCTCTTTTGGATGGGGTTGGACCACAATGAGTGACTGAGCAATGTGCTCAACGCACACACACGAGAAAATTCATGATCCGTAGTAATTATGGCCGATTATAGTAATTCGAATGCGCAAAAAGAGATAACGCACAGTTTATTATTACCATGAGCCTTTTTGGCTGTACTCGGATAATAAACTTGGGCCAAGCTGCCATTTATTTAAATAACTCGCATGAATTCTAAATAGGCCACTACTCCTACGACCACTGTACACGAGGAATAAATTATCAAGCGAGTCACAAAGAATTTATTATTATGATTCGACATTTTGCTTAATTACTCGCGTCCTCATGGCTGTTCAGTCCGGAACCGGAGAAGATTGTGTTTTTCCTCTCTATTGTTCCAGGCTGGAGCAACATTGTGTTTTTACAGTACAGCAATCATTCTGAAAGATCAAAGGGGATATATAAAAAATGCGTACGTACATATACTCACTCGTTTTCCCTTTTCCTCGACTTCCATTGTGCCATTTCACAATGTTGTGCACTCAACCCAATCTGCGTGCATGCGGACATAAATAAGTTTTGTGAAAGGCAAAGAGGGGAAAGCAGCCTCAAAACGATGTTATGCGAGCCCTTTGTGAATCCAAAACAATAATTGAGCTCGTTTCAACTCAAGACACATCATCGCAAAAGTTAGCTCTACTCATCTCACTTTTTTACTCCAACTGTGAGGATGATTAGAAAGAGGGTTATCCCTCTCAGTACCTGCACCAGAGACTTTCCGATCCCACTTTTCCCATTTACATTTTCATTTGGCAATTGTGAAAAAAGTTGGAGTAAATCACCCAATCCGTTCCACCACTTCCACTTGCTTTAATATCCACTGAAATTTTGTAGAGAAACGCTCCTAAAAAAATAAGCGGGCATCTCGCCAAATCAATACCACCAACAGTCAACAATGTGCAAGAGTTCATTTGCATACTTTAAATACTCCTCTGGCAGTACAAAGCTAGAGAATGAGTGAAAAAAACCGAAACGCCCCTTGGACATAATCACATCATTCCCAGTTGATTTTTCAAATCCCATCTCTACCAATCTACTCTCATCATGACTCATTCTGCTCAACAACGAGAGTCTCGAACGCTTGTTCAACAAAAAGTGCACCACTTCAACTCTTCCGAGTGCGGAGATAAAATTAAGGATTTGTTTAAACAAAAAAGAATTTTTTCCCTTCGAGGATTCAAGTTTTGATAATGCACTTTCAAAGCCAGTGTAATACAATACGGCGAAATGATGCTTGACGTTGGTTAACCGGATGAAAAGGAGAAAAAAAACTGAAAAATATGTGTTTTGGCAGTAGTTCCTATGCACGCTCGCATTTTTATTTGCTCAAGGCCTGTCTACCACAAAGATATCATCAATCAGTCATGCTCACATTTTTCCACTGCAAAAACAAAGAATATTATGCCCACACGCACCAAACTCGCAAACTTCACGGTACAAAGTCTTAGAAAAATCCGGTTGAGTAATAAGTGATTACTTTTTTCGGCTAATTGATGAATACCAGAAGAAGTAAAAGGTTATATAAAATACGTCCACTTTACATCAAGATATATTGCAATAGAAAAAAAATGAATTCTTCCTCAAAAACAAACTGAGAGAGCCATGCATTGGTGCGCGTGTAGTTATCTAAAACAATTCGGAAAGTTTAATGGGATCATAAAAGATATGATAATGGGCTGCAGCTCTCGTAGAGATTCACGTTTCCCAACAAAAAGATCATTATCATAATGATCGTCATTGGTTTAGTTAATTCCGAGTTGACTCTCCGAGTCAAAAAATTCTAGAGTTGCACACAAAGGGCATGGTTTTGTACGTGAACGATATGATATGAGTATTGATTTTTTAAAACAATCTTCCCAATATATTTTACACATCCGTCCGTTTCTGATAGGAGGAACTCGAAAATTGTGTAAGAATCCCTGAGGTGGGACTCCCAGGTCGCGGAAATGAGAAAGGATGCGAGCGAGGGATCTCTACGAATTGCTCATTGTCTCAAAGGGGTGAATGCAAGACTCACGCTGCGGGATGTTTACGGCAACCCACGGAGATTTGATGCAGGTGAGACTCCTCACCGTTTTCCATCCATTTCTCCCCTTCTCCCCATTTGTTTCTTTATCACACAACTCTCAGGTATGTATCATTAGCATTCAAGTGATATGTAGGGAAGAAGAAACGGAGTGCACTCCAGTGCCAATACATGGTGGGCTTGATTAAGTGCACATAAAATTTCCCGACAGCAACTACACCGCATAAAAAAGAGCGTTGGCGTGGCTCTGGCATGTTCCTGATAAGATACAAACTGTGCAAGACAGCATCTTTAAAGACGTCCGTATCTCTAAATTGTAATGATGAATGGGCCTGTTTAAAGAACAGTCTGAATCCTTCGTAAAATAAACAATGTACTTCGACCATCTCGCCTGGGTAAAGTGGTCATCAATAAATGGACTTGGACTGCCCTTTCCCCCTTTCTTCACATAAACTTAGGACCTGATGATAACTCTCATCTCGTTTTGGAAGAAGGAAAAAAACAACGCTTCTCTCACCTCCTCAAAGTGTGATACTTGCTCGGAAGTGTAGGTTTTTTATAAGAAAAAATTGTTCACGTAATGCTCACGCATTTATTTTTATTTCGTTGACTTATTCTCAAAATATCATCACTCATCCCAGCTAACTGTTATTAACTGCGGAGAAAACAGCATGGGAGTTGGTTGTGAAGTACTCCCCTTTACATTGGCCATAACATTAAATTATGCCTCAAAGTTAGAGATGTAATTCTTTGTCCCCTTCACACATGTGTACATCCTCTCATTCGTTTTACGAAAAGCATGCAAGATGTCAGAGTTAATAAATTTTTACAGTTTTACAGCCCAAGAGGGACACCACGGAAGACTCTGAATAAAACTTCCTTTCATTTCAGGTAAATGTGAAAAAAGTGCTGCGAGCTTATTATAATATTTGAGACTCATTGTCAATACACGCTGTATCTATCCTATTACTAATACTACCGCCCGCACACGGAGGGTTGAGAATTGATTTTCAGGAAGGAAAATGGGGAAAGCCTCAGAATTTGATGGGCTCCAGCCGAACCCATCTGTCAAAGGATTAATCGTAATGCCCTCACGCTGTAAAAAAATCGCTTATCACAACTCCACTTCATGGCTCATCCACGAGCTTGTATTTAAATTTCACAGAGTACTCCTGTTCCTACTCAAAAGACATATTTCCAAATGAGAACAAATGAAAGAGAGTTTAGAGCTTTCCGTTCAAAAAATGACAGCTTTCAAAGAAAGAGATTTTTAGCTAGCGGGAGAAAATGCAAGACCACCTGACTGGCTCCCACCCTCAAAACTAAGCCTTTTTTCTACATGCGAGAATCCCGTACAAAAGAATCTTTTTCAAAAATCAAGCGCAGTAGTAAAATCACTGCAAATAATGGAACACAACTCCAGAGAGGGAAGTAAAAAAATCTTGAGGCGGTTCTAGGCACGGCTGAAACAGGATAAGAATTTATGTAAAAACTGCACCGAGAATGCAGTATTGGTGGCGGATGAAAACCAACATTGTAAATCAATAGCTGAATCATTCAGCTCCCGTTCTTTCTCCCAATTAAGAGGGTCGATCGTCAAGACCACCTGACTGGCTCCCACCCTCAAAACTAAGCCTTTTTTCTACATGCGAGAATCCCGTACAAAAGAATCTTTTTTAAAAATCAAGCGCAGTAGTAAAATCACTGCAAATAATGGAACACAACTCCAGAGAGGGAAGTAAAAAAAATCTTGAGGCGGTTCTAGGCACGGCTGAAACAGGATAAGAATTTATGTGAAAACTGCACCGAGAATGCAGTATAGGTGGCGGATGAAAACCAACATTGTAAATCAATAGCTGAATCATTCAGCTCCCGTTCTTTCTCCCAATTAAGAGGGTCGATCGCCCTCATCGATAAGCGTTCACTGTTGTCCTCAGAGAAAAAACCGGATTTCTCAAAGAATTCGATGAGTTATTGACTGCGAGCGAAACAAGTGTATCAATGAGAAGTCATTCGTAATCATTTGCTTAAGTTTTTTTAGAGCTGCCCCCGAAGCACGTTTGTCATATCCGTGTGAATAGGTTTCCAGCAGAAGTTCAGAGATCTCTTCAACCTTATTTTAAAAAAGCATTCTGCAAAATTTCCCTCGATTACATCAAAGACATGGTGGCGGTAGTAGAACGAAAACAAGTTGAAGGATCAACTTCTTTTGTCTAAAAAAGACTCTAAAGACTTAACGTTCCTCCACTCAAAAATTCTCGAGAGACTGTCTCTTTCCTTTCTCTTGCCTAATTGCTCTTTAAAAGGAAAAAGTAGATAAAAATTCTGAAAGAATAACGAAGCAGAATGTAACAAAGTTTTAGAGACCGTTCTACGCAATGCGTTTAAAAAATATGGCGATCGTGACATTTCTTTCTTTTTTGGAAAAGTGGTGCGTTTTTCTTCGGAGAGAGACTTGAAGGAAATGAAAGACTTCACTTAGGGCTCATTACCACATTAAACAAGATCACCGTGTACTCCGAAAAAAGTGGCTTCTTTGTTGAATAATGTATTATGATATAAAAAAGACAAAGAATTTTGGATGAGCAAAAACATAACGAGTTGTCATGTCCTATAATTTCCCTACTCCCCTAATTTTCATTTTTTTAACAAAAACTTTCCCCTCGTTCTTATTTTGTTTAACATTTTTAAACACATTTGATTACATTAGCTTCGGATTTTTTTTCTACAAAACTACACATTTTTCTATATAAACTTGAGTTTTTTACTGACTTTCTTCAAAGAATACTTGAGAACCGAGTTTACTATCTATTTTGCTCCGCACAAGTCTCCCGAGTTTTTTTATCAGATTAGTTGAAAAAGTCTCTTGTGTGTGCAACTCGGAAAAATGTTACCTGAAAACATATTTAGTACACAACACACACGAACATTTACTCTTGTCTTCAAGCATATCTAATTTGGAATGAAGTGAAGACGAGAGAGAGAGAGCAGATAAGACATTATTACGAAACGTCTACGGGGCTAACATTTCCAGCGCAATTCTTCATTCATAGCTTACATTATGGAGTCTCTCGCCTTTTTATGAGAAAAGGAAACTTACGATGTGATAACTCATTCATTATTTATATACGTTTAGCAGGAAGGCAGAAGAGAAGTGTTGTATAAAAAGGGTAGAAAAAATGTATTCTTTACAATTTTTTCTTTTTTGGTAGCAGTATGGAAGAAGACAGGGGGAAGCAGGGAATGAGCGATTCATCGAGCATTTAGTTTCCCTATAAATCACACCCCATGACTCTCCTCACTTCGAAAAATTTACGACGATAAACGTAAATGTACGCAAAGGAAGGAAATGCGTAGAGTAAATTCGGAGTGTTGTTCGGAAAGGCATAAAATGCATACGGAATGATTACAATAAATTTGAGAATGCAATATTAATTTATTACCTTTATGTTGATTCTTCTAGAGTGTGAGAGAGGAAAATCATTGGGAAATGGTGTGCGTGCAACTATTTCTAATCGACTCGAAAAGACGATAAGATTTGTAATGACTTCTCAACGTTTTAATGGCAACCCTCTCTTCATTCATTTCAAAAGAATGTTGTACTTTGTGTTTCCACATTATTATTATTCATTACGTAGATAGCTGCGTAAGTGTACACGTTTCTCGTCGATCCGCGCTTGTAAAAAATGTAACAATTTTGAACACAAATCTGCCAGAAGGAAAACCTCAAAAGTTCCTCGTTCCTTATTCTTGTTTTGAGTGGAGACGACAGAAAGAGCGGAAAGTTTGTGAGATGACTTGAGGCGCATTAGGGATTATCCCGGAAAAATATGCATGAAAGCACATGTGAATCAATGACCGTGAGTAACGTGAGTTTACACAAGGCTCTCTCTCGGAAAATGCAAGGAAATGAACGCATTTTTGTCCTTTACAGGCAAAGTTTCTGCGGGCAAATCCCCTCTCATCTCCGCTAATGCATAGATGATTACCGCGAAAATGTGAAATAAACGTAAAGCATTTCCGCAATAATCGTAATATTAATGGAGACTTAATGTTTGGTGACGTTCGCATAAAATGGAGATTCCCTCAGTGCAATTAGGTACGTAATGTGGACCTCATGCTGATTTTTCACTCTCGCAACGGTAGTTGTAGTCGATTATTTTAAAAAGTTTGAAAAAAAGAGATTTTCACAACGGAATATATGCTGACTGCATAATCCCAACGAATGCATTTCCTGTCATCTCGAAAGCGTCGAAGGGTTCCGAGAGAAGGTTACACCACATTTTATATTTTTTTGGTTTAGCTTCTACGAAATAAAGCAAAAAACTCCAACGAAATTAGAGAGCAGGCAGAGCGTTTGGAAAGCTGTACCGAGAAACTCGCCTTTTAGCCCGACATTTGGGATTAGCTCTGTTGCGTCAACCCTCGTCTTTCCCAACGATTGTGGGATTTGGGGAGTTGGTTGGTGAGACTTTGGAACGAGCTTAGAGAATGTGTGCTTTTCCAATGAAAAAAGTATGTCATCCAGCGAACTACAATGTCGCGGACTTGTGTGGACATTTTTCCGGAGTTCAGATCCTGGTGACTTTCGCAATGAGTTTAGTTTCGCCCATAACATGTTCCCCTTTTTTTATACACACCATCACCATAATCATGCGGCTTGGGTCGACACAAAACGCTCGCCGCACGCTTCTATTTACGAGTTTAATGTGGGAGTTTGCTTTAAATGAAGCTATTATCATCCTAGTCCACACAGAGAGAAAGGTTTGCATGTGTTATGTATTATGGCTTTTACTCTACTTTCCCTTCTCTCTGTAGCCGATGGCTTTTTGCCCTTTTTTGTGCTCAAGTGCGTTTTTTAATTCCCCGGATATGAGAATACTGCCACATTTCCCTCCGTTCAATGGGACATTAAGGAAGCGAAACAAGAAGTTTTTATAAGCTCCACCAAACACACACACGATGAAGTGAGCACACAACATACACAAGTGAGAGTGGCCAGAAAATAATAATACGCGCTTATTGCATGACCCGAGCTTCACAATAGTTTCATCCTGATGGCACAAGCATATAAGGTTTTCTACAGATTTTTTTTTAGTGAAAATGCTAAAGTTGCCGGCGAATCCCGTCTTTCCATTTAACTCGCTTAATTCGTAGGAAAAGTGGAAAAAGTTTTTTTCTCCAACTTTTTTTCCATACAGACATAACCACAAAGGCTACAAAAATAAAGTAGTTTACAGCCTCAAAATACACACCGAGGAAGATGTAACAATGAGAAAGGATTTCCATTTCTACGTCACAGAATATTATGCATCGTCGCCGCTCGAGGTACGTAATCGCTACAAAGCATTTCTTTGGCTTTCTGTTCTCAAACTCACTCCATAAATTCAGCTAGTGAAGCGTATGATTGCTCCCTGACTCTTGAAAATTATGGCAAACTTTTCATTAAAAATCTGCAGGAAACCCACGTGAGCGTAAAAAAACTGTATGCGAAAAGAATTAACCCTTTACAGGACGGATGATAGATAACTACCCTGGCAGGAAAATGCTTTCAAGCACATTTTATGGATTCTGAGTAGATCTGAAAGCTATTTGTTCCACTAGCCAAAAAAATCCAACTCAATATTCTATTCTTGAGAGGAAGCTGAAAAAAAAAGTTTTTAAGCTGCTACAAAAAATCTGCACATTTGCCACAGGGGGCAGGAAAAAAATCAATTAAAGTTCTTTCTTCATTTCGCCTCGCAATAGGAGTTTTTGAACATCCTCATCATCATCAGAGAGAAGGGTTTCATCGATATGAGAAGGACAGGTGGAGTCAATTTTTTGAGGAAATTACTCCAGCGGTTTAAATAATCCGCATTCATGTGGTGATGTGCTCCCCAAAATGTCTGATGCTCAAATATAATTTCGCGTAAGCACAAGTTGCATTAGGGAGTCATGAAACGTTTCTGGAAATTAATTAATTATGTACGACACGACGCTCGTAGTGCTTCCCTGTGGAAGTAGTCGTCTGAAGTGCAGCTAGTGGTGTATGTGCACTCCAGTATTTTATCCTCTGTTGGGGAAGAGAGCTAAATTAAAAATTTTGCAAGGAAGCACTTTTCCTCGAGCAGACAACAATGGCACGCACCTGGGGACACAACTCTGAGTCACGTCCCCACCAGAAAAAGAAGTAAAGAAAATCCATTAAAGGGAACAAACTCCATGTGTCTCACCTGTGTGCACAACTTTGAGAGGGTGCAGCAACGCTCAATACTCTGTTTTTTTAGGAAAACGTATCATTGCATGTTTTGATGCATCCAGTACAGTATATCCCATTGTGAGGGCGATTTGTCACTTATTTACTAGCTTCCCGTCTTCGATTTTCTGTCTTTTGCGTGTGTAGTGCTAAGCCATGTATGAAATTCAATATTGATGATGACAAACCGCACCCTGCACAGACATAGTCGTAGACGTAGTAGGTGCACACTGAAATATTTTTTTTGCTGGTGCTCCCCTCAAAATATTTTGTGTTGAGACAACAACAGTTCAGCCATGTATCATTACATACAACTCTAAACTTCATTACGTGCAAATGAAGAGTGACGACTTTAAAGAAGCATGTGCGCTTACACATTCTCTTCTTATCTGGCTACAATGCAATGCACTTCCAATCCCATTTCCCGTCGTAAGAGCTTCCTTCAAAAAAGGGCTGGAATGAGAGGCTAGGGTTTTCTAATCCTCTCCAGCAATAGTAATACAAGTTAGGGTAATGGCGATGTAAAAAGGCTACTTGCGTTGGTAAAACGAGGGTGAAAAAT
>JAHZMW010000820.1:0-18842 GCA_027743745.1 Alloscopus bannaensis | reverse complement strand
CCAGTGAATGCTTCGTCGTCTAAGTCTGACCCATTCGGAATCTCCAGCTCCCGAAGTGAATGCCTCCACCGCTGACACACAATGGGGAAAGTCTTCTTCGTCAAAGGCAGACTCAACTTTCGCACGTTTGGAAGCCACTTCGTGAGTTTTCTGAAATTACCCGGATCTTCAACTTTAAAGTCTCCCTGCAACTCCTCCAACTGTGCTCCGACCCCATCCTCCAATACGATGTCACCCTGCGAACTCTGCTCAATCATCATGTCCCCGCCCACTGATGGGGGACGTATTCTTGTTCCTCTTCTGAAGCAGTTGAATTTGAATCGTAGTCCTCGAATCGGAATTCCCGTGGTATCATTTTATAAACTTCGCGTTCACTAGGGCAGGTAAACAAGTGGAGTATCTTCAAACTCGGCAAGTACTTCAAAAAGGCAAAATCCTCGTTCAGCATTCCTTTTAAGTGCAAGACTCGAAGATTCTGCATCTCGAAGTCAAAACGAATACCGTGAGTACAACGGTGAGGGAATCGAAACAAAGTGAGTTCCTCCAAATGCGGAGCACACGGTTCTAGAATTTGTCTCGCAGTGTGGCTCCCAGTCTCGTACCCGACGTCCATCTTGAGTGTTTGCAAACCCCATCCCAGATTCTCAACTTGGTCAACCGCTGATTTTGAATAGTGGTTAATAGCGTACTTTCCAACTTTGATGATGTCCAAGTGCTTAACGTCCAATTTATCTTTTCCGCCTTTTTCACGAATTTCCACAATTGCTCGAAACATACTACTCAACTCGCTGACCTCCGGAGCGACGACATTAGAATAGTAAACAATCAAACTTTACGGCAATATTTAAAACCTGCAAGCACAACAAAACAAAAACACATTAGCAAAATGTATCAAAATAGTGACAACTGGAAAAAATAAAAAATGACGAACACTGATGTTTGGAGTCCGTTGAAAAAAATCGTTGTAAGTCATCGGAAATATTTGTGATCCTGTAAAATCCTCTAACGCTTCGTCATGGTACAACGTGAGGGTTAGCGAGTGCAACTTCTCCAAATTATGGAAATCTTGAGATTCACACTTGACCTTCTCAAGTCCTTCGTCTTCATCTGGGAATTCGTTGAAAGTATTGTGTTCGAGCACGAGCGTCTTCAAATTCGGAAAGAAATTGGAAAACAGCAATGCCTCCAGATGACCCGGATCGAATTTGCAGGAAAACAAAACGAGTTGTGTAACGACCGGGCCGATACCCTTCCAGTAATTTAATCGGAGCTCAGATAACCTTCCGATGAAGCTCCAGTCCACTGCCTTGTAGTTGTAAAATGGCTGTCCTGAGAACTGCTTTTTCTCAGCTAAATCGGTACCGCTCAAAGAATCCTGACTACTATAAGCTTCAGGTACAATATCTTGGAGTTCGAGTACTGCTTTCTTTCTCCAAGTAGAGGTTGACGCCTCCAGCCACAGTTTGGAGACGAGTCGACAGGCCTTCAAAGTCCCAACGGAGCAGTGTTCGAAAATGCTTTCCAAGACCTGTCAAAAATGTGAAATGAGTGTCTCCTTCTGTCGTCACCACACAAAATTGACTGGACTTTTTAATTAGTATTCTCAAAAATACTTGCCAGCGAATTTCTTAACGGATCCTCAACGTCCAGTCGACTTCCAGAAGGCTCCATCGTTTTTCGGTTAGAACGCACCTTCGACATCCTGTCAACCGTCAAAGGTGTTGCCTTCAACGTCCAGTCGACTTCCAGAAGGCTCCATCGTTTTTCGGTTAGAACGCACCTTCGACATCCTGTCAACCGTCAAAGGGGTTGCCGTTGTCACCTCTGTGAGTAGATAAAATGTGAGAGTTACAACGCTCAAAAAATTAACGGCGAAATCTAGCAATCTTTGAGATTACCAAGATTTTTTGACAGCAGTACAGAATTCTGTTGACAAAATGAGAAGAACAGCTGATGACACGATTGCTACAAATCAGGCAAAAATAAATACGTATCTCGCGCGCTACAATGGGGCACACTGAGACAAAAGCATAGAGTGTCATATCAACCGCACAAGAGCTTTGGATTGCACCTTGCTTTAATTTCGAAAGTCCACCTTAACATCATGAATTATGAGTTCCTTTGGAAACACGAACGTTGGAATTTTGAAGTGTCATTCTTTTTATACAATGAATTAAAAACTGCGCATTAACATAACACAAAAATATTTTGGGGCATCATAATCATTTTTGTTTTCATATCGATTTGTTTGTTCACGTAAGTATTTGTCTTTCCATGACATAAATATGGCTAATTAAATCTGACCCTTTTGATAATCGTGTAATAAAAAATTACTGCTTCCTAAAACAAATACTTTGGCAATCAACTCATTAATTAGGAAATATTTCGCAACACGTTTGAATGAACATTATGGACTGTTTCATGATGGGAGTTGCTTACATCAAAAGAGTGTCCTCCCAATTGAAGTTAAGCCTGGAATGTGAATAATAATTTAGTTTAAACTGGAATGTGACATGAATTCAACGTACGTAAATGGAACGTCAGTGAATGAAATTACGTATGCCTTAATTTTAACCGGTATCATTCCGCATTTTCTTCTCTTAACTTTTAGACACGCCACAACCTTCACTGAAAATTTCAAAAATCAACAATGTTCAGGGCTTATTAATTGCGGCAACATTTTTATATTTCCAATTACATTAATTATGCATTATAACCCTGCTAAAGCATATCAAATATTTGTCGACAAAATAAATAATTAAATCAGTTTTAATTGAAGTTTGAAATTAAGGAGGTAGGTATCACAATGTAAACAACTTTTTAGAGCAAAATCAAAAGTTGACACACTAACATGCAAAGTAGCTCGTGAAAATGTGGATCCTGACTCCCGATCGGGCACATACTCCCGATTCGGGAGTATGCGTCAAGTGTCGAATCGATGAGAATGCAGGAAAATATGCATAATATACAAATTGACGTTGAAGAAAGCGAGTAAGAAAAACTGAACATGGTTTTTTCTCCTCTTGGCTTGGTGTATGATGAACAAAAATTTTGCCAAGAAGATGTTGCCACAGAAATTGGATTTATCTCCATTATAATAGTACTTTTAACTTAATTTCTTCAATTTTGATTTCAAACTATAACAATGTGTCACATCAGAAAAAAGAATGCACAGAGGAGAAATGTATTTAAAATTTACTTTGTTCGTTTATAAAAACGCTTTGCTTGACATTGTAAACAAAACATTGGGGCAACGTGAGAAACAATTGGGGTGGTGGGTGCATGTTGTTATGCTGCTTTCACAAACATGCGTCCACTTTGCGGACTAATTCATGGCGTTTAAACTGCCCCATTCAGATAAACTCTAAATGCAGTTCGATTCTCCATGTAAAATCACGTATATACTGAGATTTTTAACCGATTCCTAATTTCCCAGAGATTATACTACTTGTTGGCAAAGGTTCATATAATTGTTAAAGAGTGAAATGATTGCCCACCTCGAGCACAAATAAACCTTTTTCGACGTAAAACAGCAACGAACTAAGTTGTTGAATTTTTTCAATAAAAATCTCAAAGTTCAAATTCAATGGAATTTTTAAATGCACCAAATTTTGAATCCTCGCTTGGATCTTTTCTGAATAATAAAAGTCATACTCGGTGAAAAAGCATGATATTCTTCTTTCCTATTTGATGTGGAAAATCGTTTGGCTTTTACAAAAATATATAAAATTTGTATGAACCCCTGCTGAGTTAAGGTATCGATATTCCTACACAAATGTTTTAACCAAGCGAAATTTCAAGGATCATTCCCTCGTCGACAAACTCAGCATCATTTGCATTTTTGGAAGATATGCCATCATGTATATAGTGCCACCTTTCTTTGTCTTCGGAATTCATTTCCGCGACCCCTGCAAACCTTCCCTCGCCGGATTCCAGCTACTTCCGGAATGCTCAGGGGGAGAATCTTGTATCCTGAATTTCTTTTTGAAATCCCTTGTCTTCTTATGAAACCTCATGTTTTGGATGGCTGGCTTCAACTTGACCATCTTCCTCTTTGCTGGGGTAGAACTGCTCTGTGACCTCAGTTTTGCAGCAGCATGTTTTGCAGTTCCTGTTGACAAACTTGGGTTCTGACAAACATGGATCATGCTTTTTAATTTATAAGCTCGGAAAGTTGTATATAACCATCCAGCTAGTAGTCGGGCTTCTTAATGATATCCAGCAAAAAAATCCACTTGTCTTGTTGCTCGCTTCTGTAACGTTGAGGAACTGCTTGGCGCTCACGGCGATGGTGAAGTTGCGCTCACATCTTAACACAGGGACGCTTGGATTTTTTTGAGCTGATTTTTGTCGCGTCGTTTTTCATGCCGGTTATTATCGGCGGAATGGTAGGTCTTGGATTTTGGAAACGTACAAAATTAAATGTGGAATAATGTACTTGAAAAGAGGGTGGAGGAATAGTGGACACGAAGATTTATTCGATCGTGTGGCCTCCTCAAAGAGAAACGCTTGTCTTTAAGTGTCAATACTTGAAGGAACTTTATTTGAATCGGATACAAAAACTACTGCTTTTGTCAAAGAGCAGTTTGATCTTATATAGACATTTCAAAGAGAAAGTTTTACAACTCTAGGCTGTGTACAGTACTTGGTAGTATTCATAACCATATATAGAATCCATTAGAAAGTAATCTAAGAACATATTGTGTATTTATTTTAAAAAAATCGTAAGACGTAATTATATTTCAAATGGATTTAGAAAGTAGGCTATTTATTGTCATACAAAGCATCACATCATCATCCCTTTCAATGGATGCTGACGTGAATGCTTTGTGCATACTATATTTTAATATGAGTGTATAAAAGCTACGTGACTATCCGCTGGAAAAAACTAAGTCTCCTGCGAAGGTTAAGGTAGGCTATTTACAGATACAAAGCATCACACCATCATCCCTTTCAATGTGAGTTATAAGGTAGAGGAGTGTCGGGGTGCCCCAAGCAGATACAAGGAAGCTGAGGCTTCAAACAGAATGACTTGCAGCGAGGGACTTATGTATGTACAATTTTGAGCACCATGTTGGCTCTACTATCGGTATCTACCACGTGACTATCCGCTGGAAAAAACTGTAAACTCCTGCGAAGGTTAAAAGTGAAAAAAATCTTCGTAGCTCAGTCCACAGTCTGGTTGCGATAATCCTGTAAAGTGGATTGGGTTGATCTTAAAAAGTGAAAACCAAAGACAACAAATCGCTAACTCAGTAATTGTTGTGAGTAAGTAAAACGTTATCTATTACGATTACACGTGCGGTGCAGAATTTGATACACAACTAACTATGGCTAACATGACAAGTGGGTAAAATATTCACATATAATCGGTATCGATAAAATAATGGAAAAAGGTAAAATGTCAATTGGAAATAACACGGCATATCATAATTTAACCTACCGAGTTGCCCACATGAAAAGATGGTGGAACCGCTGCTTTTGCATCCTGCGACGTCTCATGGTCGTGGGACTGATGTCACTGAAGATGGATCCACTTTCGCGCATGTTTTCCGGAGGCTTTGTTATCGAGGTGATGAGTTCTATTCCAGAATCAGGAGGCTCTGGTTCCAACTTTAACTTCACGATCTTTACTTACAGCTAGATTCCAATTTTCCCGAGAGCTGGAAGGAAAAACCGTACTGTAGTGAGCCTTAGTCTTTGTACTCGTCCCGGTTATTTATCAAGATGTTGCCGGCGTAAGTGTTGAGTGTTTGTACGACTTGATAAAGCATGAGAAAATTTGGGATAATAATTAAAGATGTGTTTAGGTGGATACTGGTCGTCTTTTTTGTGTTTTGGTGATATCCGCAAAATGACTACAGTGGGACCAGGCCAAACTGCAGCCGGTGGGATCTGACTTGGGCAAAAGCAACGAGCTAACTGTGACCGCTGCCTGGTGGCGGGAGAAATATTGGTGGTTTATCCCAGGCGCCAGTCCGATCGCTGCCCTTCGTGTTCCTGTGGTCTACGGATTTTATTTTCAGGCTCACCTGTGCCGGTTGGATCAAACAGCATTCCTACTTATTTCCACAGACACCACTGCGGTTGGTAAGTGAAGGACCAGTTTGTTTGAGATTACGGCGTTTGTTTTGTCCATATCTTTCTTGAGCGTCGGTGTAAGTGGTAATCTAAAATGTTGGAACGTTTGTAGATCCGATATGCCGCGAAACGAGGACTACGATTTTTTCCATAAAACGCCTCCTCCCAGAAGACGTAGCAATGCGCTGGTTGACGGACTTGCTCGAACGTGCGGTGGTATTTTAGGTGGCTGGGATGTGCAAGAGACTTGTTTCAAGAGCACACAACAGAATGAATAAAATAAAACACAAAACTAATGTCTTAAGCAAACATATGCCTGTGTGATTAACCAAATACATAGCAGGATGATCGCATAGAAAAGAGTTAGGCAAATGTGAATTGGCATGGCAAGGAGCACATCGCTCCACTAGAACGTGAAGCAAAACTTAAACGCTGCATATAGCATAAGACCTCTGCACCACCACTCACAAAACAATTTTGTAAACAAAAGCAAGTAAAAAAAACAATCACAGAAAGAGCTTTCAAATAAATATAGGAAGCGAAAACATGAGCATTCGGATAGGCGGATTTACACATAGCCGTAAGCACATGCCTGGCGCACTCCGCCGGATGTATAGAATCAGGGGAAGCGAGTGGGGAATAGGAAGCTACCAAGGTAGCTGGAGGAGAGAATAGAGACGTAGGCGCCGCCACAAGCGGCACGGTGATCTCCGAGGACGTGGGGAGGAAGTATTGTCGCTGATGGACAGGAGGAGGAAATGGAGTTTCCCCACCACGAGACTGTCGATACCATTACTTCTTGAAATAAAACAAGAGAAGAAGAATAAACCCAATATGAAACAGTAAATCGAGTACCACTAATGTTCCAACAGCGATAGTTACGTTATGGAAAACCTGCGCATCTGTCAAGGCGGTGGCAGATGAAGGACCTGTTATAAGGCTTCACAGTAAACCACTACGTAGCAGAAAGCATCCTTAATGATTACTTCTACAGAACAACAATAAAACAAAATTGCAAGATTCCAAAAAAATAAAAGATACGACACGTACGTCCCATGCCAAGCCGAAAATTGGGAGGAGGGAAGAGGAGCATAATGGTTTAGAGTGTAATTAGAGGCACCGGAAAAAGAAAACCACGAAATTTCCACAGAATTATAATTTGAACGGGTTAGCTCTTCTTCTATTGTCATAGCTTGGAGCACAGTGTCTGGAGGAAGGGTACTCCATTTCGCAAGGAAAAGAATTCGAAGTGTCGGTAGGAGAGACTGAGAGGATGCGTCACACAAGACTGGGGGCTGGACGGTTGTGGCAAACGGAGACTCCAAGGATAACCGACAAAAACAGGGAATTTGGAGGAGAAGGGCCCCAGGGGGATGGGAGTTAATGACATGTCATACGATTACGAAAGCAAACGATTACCTAATCAAAAAATTGTTATTTCAACAAAGTTCCAAATTGTTCATGTTTTCAGAAATAATATCAGTATTTGACTGCGTGTGAGAGAGCAAGTGTTGTTCTTGAAAGTAGCTTCTAACGTTAATCAACCGTTATGAATGAAATATGACTGAAATACAAAAACTTGTTCGAATCTATTAAGGTATAAAGATAAAGCCTTCATGTCAAAAAGATGACCCGAGAATGAAACTGGCCTCCAAGATTATACAATCACAATCCTGAGTTCGCAAAGTTCATGAAATGTCGCTCGAGATTACAATAGCGAAAAGTTTTAAGAGCTTCTTAAAAAATGTGAGTTCAACAAAGTTCCAAATAGTTTGTTTTCAGATAACATTATGCATCATCGTTTGAGAAACCAAGTGTTTTTAATGTAGCCTATGTAAAGCAAACGTTATGCATGAGGTATAAATAAAATGCAAAAAGTTGGATGAATTTGTGAATCTGTAAAAATAAACGATTTAAAATTGCTGATGTGCAAAGATTTATTGCCAGTTGAAACGAATAACAAGATGTTTTCACATATTGACAAAAATGACGACTATGAGTGAATAAATATAAAAAATAGCCACTTAAAATTTTAACAATTTATGATGTACAGGCTAAAGATTTCCGTTTATTACCCTGGAGATTTTGCTTGAGGGCACTATGATTTATACATCTCCACCCGTTACGCAAAACTTTTGCATTATTTTCTTATTTGACTTCATGGAAAACGTCGGGTTGACTTAAATATAAATAACGTCAAAATTACGTTGCTTGGTCAATGTTCCAACGTTCCAATTATGCGGAAAAGTTGGAGGATCCTTTCGCCTCCCTTTCCGGGAGGTGAAAGTGGTTCAGCCACCTCCATCGCTAGGTGGGGGTGGCTGGACGACCTTATCACCTGAGGGTTAATTTTTACGACGGAAAAAAGTGAAATCCCTCTCACGCTGACAAGAAAATCGAAAGGTAAAAATATCTCATAATAGCATAATGAAGGCATGCTGAGAAAAAAATCGAGGGAAAGGTATGAAAAAGAAGCCCGGAGGTGGTATGACGACAAGTATTTTGCTCGTGATCAACGTGTAGGAAAAAAGAGGTAAAATAGCGTGTGTTTGAGCATGGACTTTCGGAGAGAGCGGCGAATGGAAAGTAAAAGACCCTCGGGCGTGAGAAGAAGGATTGCTTTACATATGATTTGCTTCGAGCAATTTAGGTGGGTTTACGGAATGTTGACAAAGGAATTGGTATGCAGAACTTTCATCGTGAAAGAGAGGTACCCCCACGTCATCACACAAAACAAAAGAAAGGCGAGCATAGTGAATGACCGCACGTGTTTGAAGGAGAAAATCACCTCCAAGGTGAACACTACGGCGCATATCCTGACTGACGTAAGCTTCAATAGGAAGAGAGAGAGAGCACCCAAACGAATGTGAAGAGTACAAGTGTGATTAATTTGTGTGACGCCTTCAAGACTGTGTATAAAGAAAGGACAAATCTTGTCTGACACAGTCACAAGTGGATCCCCTATCATTAGGCTCACTAAAGGAGACTGATTGATGGAAAAGACAGCAAAGAGAGAGCAAGGCACCCGAAGGAAAACTGGGGCGATGGTGTTTTCACAACGAGCGGCCAAGGGGACAAACGACCCCTTGGCCCAATCTAGTTTTTTCGATACTTACAATCTTTTCGAATATGACCAAATAGATTACAAAGATGACACCTATAATTGGCATTTCGATTCTCCCCGGTGCCCGAGGATGATGAGGTACTAAGCCACGGTTGAAGGACGAGGAAGCCTCATGCGGCAAAACGGATTGCCCGAAAACAGGCCACCTCGGCGAGGTATAGGATCAATGCCGTAGGTGGGAGCCGCATATGGCCAAGCACTCCAAGCAGGGGGTAATAGGAAGGATTACCATAATTTGTCCTACCTCGGAAATTTTGACTACTATAATTACGTGAGTTATGGCGACCCGCCCGTTGCGGCCGCGCTGGAGGAGTGGGCCCGTCTTGGGCGCGACTTGCAAAAGGACTCCTTTCAACTCCAGTTTTAGTTCCCCTTTGAAAAAGACTAGTAAGTTTTTAAGATCAGGGGCAGGGAGCTCCAAATTATTAACCTCCTTTCTTTTTATATTTATCATATCAGCGTACTTATCGTACTGTGTTAACTATTTCACCAAATCATCTACACTATTAGGTGCTTGTAATAATATGTCCTTTCCCAATATTCTAGAGAGATTTCTACAAAAAGAATGGATCTTACGAGCTTCTGCAAGATGAAGATCCAAGCGGTGCATGAGACGTAACATAGTCTGCACATATTCCGCAGACCGCCGAAGATCTTCGTATTTCGTGTCGAGAATCTTTCTTTCAATACCCTCCGGAGTTTCACTTGGGCCGAAAGCTTTGATGAAATGGTCACGGACATTCTGCCAGGTGGGGCAGTCACGGACGTTTTACCCGTGTAAAAGTCGGATGGGGCATTTTTGTAAAACAGCCTGTTCCGCTAAAGATTGCTTATAACAATCTAAAGCGGCTTTTTGGAGATGAAAAATTAAATCACGAACTTTTTGGTCGTCCGTTGTCCAGTGATTATTAGCACAAAGACTAGCGTACAAATCAAAGAAATTGGTCACGATTCCACTACCGTCAAACTGAAGAGTAGGCAGATACAACAATCACCGTAGGAGGAGGAGGGGCGGACGTCGATGTCATGGTGGTTAATGGTGGCAGTGGGGTGAAAGTTCACGTATCAAAACAAGTTTCCGACAAGGAAACCTCGGGGGAGGCAGGGACGGAGGACGCGGTGGGTGAGGCGGGGGGCAAAGCGGAGGAGGCGGAGGACAAGGCAGAGGAGGCGGTGACGGATTGTATGAAGAAAGGGCCGTCCCCAGATCAGGTGGAGGCACCGGTGGCGGAGGGGCACTTAGGGCAAGGGAGAACTCAATCGCCGAGGGGGACTAGCGGAAAGGCCTAAAACGGATGTTGGAATAAAACCGAAAGGAGCCTGAAAAGAAGAGGCGGATGGGGCAAGAGGGGAAGGTAAAGGTTCCTCAGAGCGGAGAAATTTTTAATTTGCCCAAACAAAATTAAAGGGGGCCAAGCGGGGGTTATAATCTGTTATAGCTCGTTTCCTTTTCTCCACAGGGCGGGACTGAGAGATGGGAAGAACAAATAGAGGTGGATTGGGGACAGGGTCGGACGCGGATAGAAGGGGAAAAATCAGGAGAGTAGAAAGATCGCAAACAGGGCGGTGATCATGTAAATTAAGGTAGGTTAGTTGTTCGACAGTGCGATTGCCTTCGCGGCGGCGTTTAGATGCAAGACACTCAACCTCCAGAGGATCTACAGGGGGTTGAAGGGCCAAGTGTAATTTTCTAGCACGGCCACGAGTTAACGGAGGGGTGCGATGAGAATGCGACATATATTTGCAAACAAAATACTCAAAACCGGAGTAATCAAGTCTGAAGGAGAGTAGGTGGAATGAATAAACGACAACGGATGGTTGACTTAGAGGCGGGTCACAACCCGACCCGGAGTAGTGGAAGCATCCCAGAACCACAGGGGAGCACCGTGGGAGGTATCGGAGTCCTTCAGCGCGCCTAACAACCAGAGTCACCAGAAACGTTTGTCTTTAAGTGTCAATACTTGGAGGAACTTTATTCAAATCGGATACGAAGACTACTGCCTTAGTCAAAGAGCAGTTTGATCTTACATAAACATTTCAAAGAAAAAGTGTTACAACCCTAGACTGTGTAAAATAATTGGTAGTATTTTTAAACATATATAGAATCCATTAGAAAGTAATCTAAGAACATATTGTGTAATTTCATTATTAACGACATTTTTAATAATTGTCGAGCTTTCGGCTTCAAACAGTAGCCTTCATCAGGACAAGAGTAACAACATGTAGTCAAACTGTGTCAGACATATTGTGTATTTATGAAAAAAAAATCGTAAGACGTAATTATATTTCAAATGGATTTAGAAAGTAGGCTATTTATTGTCATACAAAGCTTCACATCATCATCCCTTTCAATGGATGCTGACGTGAATGCTTTGTGCATACTATATTTCAATATGAGTGTATAAAAGCTACGTGACTATCCGCTGGAAAAAACTAAGCTCCTTGTGAAGGTTAAGGTAGGCTATTTACAGATACAAAGCATCACACCATCATCCCTTTCAATGTGAGTTATAAGGTAGAGGAGTGTCGGGGTGCCCCAAGCAGATACAGGGAAGCTGAGGCTTCAAACAGAATGACTTGCAGCGGGGGTCTTATGTATGTATAATTTTGAGCACCATGTTGGCTCTATACATTTTGTATTGTCAGAGCGATTCCAACCTTTGACTAACACACAAGCTCTATGTACTTGTGTGGAGAGATACCGGTGAAATATTGTGTTTGCCATTCAATTGTGAATTGTTATTTTTGGAGTGATTAGTTGTACAATTTGTACAACGTAGTGACGGCGCTATAGGCGAATAAATTGATTTGTGAATTATTTGAACTGACTTCGGGGCTCATCCTTTCGAACAATTATTTCAATTCTTCACACCAGCCGTTCCTTATCCTGGAATTCCTGTTCTTCACTATCCCAGGCCCCACGGACCGTAACCCTGATCTGAACCTGCTCTCTGGATTCTCAGCAGAATTACTGGTACGCACAACAATCATATCTTTGTTTGCATAACCGTATTGAGCGTGACGTTGCGTAGGCGACCCGATTACTACATCAAAGTTATTGTAGCTCAAATCAGCGTATGAACTATAGCAGTCATAACAGGATTATCGAGATGACAGAGTGTATAAGAGCTAAGTGACTTAAGCGAAGTTTCGGGGGAGTAATTATTTAGAAAAGCAAACCCCTTTGAATGCGATGCAAATGTCGATATCTCACACCGTTAATTTGTTGTTGCTCGAAGTGTGACAAATTCGCATTGATGGACTGTTAACGTATTTATCGTTGAGGTAGTCTAATACTGTGTATACACGAATCCAGTGGAAAATATAGCACAAAATGTATTTGACAGCAAGGTAAACAAGTACCGTACACTTTTGGATTTACCGTGCGGATGCATAACGCTAAACTATTTAAAATAAGCAGTCCGGTGAGAAAATCAGGCAATAAACTGCATGGAATCCGATTTGAAGGATTTAATTTAATCCATTTCACGTAGATTCACATTTATTGATGTACAAATCGTAGAAGGTCGTCCCGTTTAAAGATCGTTGAGCTGATACATGTGCAAGTGTAATATTATCGGGAAGTGCAAGCGCAACCGGACACAATCGGATTTGACCATTTTTCTTTTTCCTGGAGTACAATTAATTTGCGCCCTGAGCCTAACGGATTTTATGCGTTTACTACTTGCGACCATAAAAACGAAAAATGGCATCGCGCTGATCTCTGAGAAGTACTTCAGTATAACTTTTACAACATCATTCCTGTTTGCCATCGGAATTCATTTCCTGTCGACGTCAAGTCAAAGAATCCCCGATTCTGAATTTGTTTGTGAAACTCCTTATTATTTTGTGGAACATCTGGTTTTGGGCGTTTGACTTGACCATTTTCATGTTTTTCTGGAGTACAATTGTTTTGCGCCCTGAGTTTAACTGATTTTATGCGGCTACTAAATTCAAATCTTGGGAACAAAACAAAAGCTTTCGATTTACAAACTTGGAAAATTATACAGAAACTTTTAGTCTGCTTTCTAAATGATATTGAACAGAAAATTCCACTTGTCATTTTTATTAACTCCTGGAATACTAACTCCATGACGCTCATGGCGACTGTGAAGTTGCATTCATGGCTGAACACGGGAACTCTCGGGTTTTTTAGCTGATTTCTCCGTCATCGTTTTTTTCTGTCATGTGTTTTTAGGACGCAGGCACCTCCGATAACTCATATTTTCCTATTTTTTAACAACAGCGACTGTCGGCCTTAAGCAGCTATTCCTTTGAGTCAAAGCCTACGATTTTATTTACAAATAGGATCCACATTTATAACTGTTTTGTTGTTTTGTCCCAAGTTTGTGTGAGTATATATAAAAAGGGCAGAGCTAAAGCTTCGTATTTAAATATTTATACAAAATACAACTTTACGTCGAATTTCCTTCTCATTCTCTTTACAAGTTCTAACCTTTTAATTACCACAGCAAATAATAAGGTTTGAACAAACAAATGGGATCCTGGATTTGAGGTAAGAAGTATCCTAACAAAGATGAAAGAAAAAAAATTTGGATTCCGCATACATTGAACTATTGAACACCATATTTTACGTTTCCTCCGGTCGTTCCGTATCCGCGAGGAAGCCAAAAAACTAAATTAGTTTTAAATACGTCATTTCTAGCTGTATATCACCGTAAGGTCAAAGCTGAAAGTGGTTTGGCACTATTAAATGGAGAATACCAGCAAATCCGCTGCTTAAACTTTGTTTAGCAGGTATGCGGCTATCGATTCAATGGAAAAGTCTCAAGACCTGATGGCAAAATTTGAGTATTAATAAAGCCGTCGAAAAATTATTTTGAAAATTTTTGTTGAAATTTGAGTACGCCACTTACTTTACCTTTGCCATATTTACTTTACAAATTACCATATTGAATTTTACCGTTATGTATACTATTTGACGTTGAATACTTGAGGAGACTTGTTCCACCAAAAATGAATTAGTGATTCATAACTGGATGAAAGAACTAGGTCTGTAATTAAAATTTGGCCTGGAAAACTCTTGAAAAACACGAATGAAAAGCGTTATAATATTGAAGCGTAATATGGGGTGCAAATAAGGAACTACGTCCAAAATCGAAAATCCCTTCTATTCGTCCAAGCTTTTCATGACTCTCTTTTGAATCAAACATAATTCCGCAAACATTGACATTTATTGACATTACCTTGTACATTACCTTATTGATTTACTTTATATTGCATGTTTGATTATATAGCATATGGTTAAACCTGAAGTATCCATACATTTACTTTTTGAATATAACCGCAAATTATGACTTCTTAAAAAATAAATATTGGTTTTCCAGAAAACAATTAATTTTGAAACAGAAATAAGGAAAGAGGAAGACCTAAAATTGAGACGTCAAAGTTGTGAAAGCAATCGTGCGATTTCTGCTGTAGCCAGTTGTTATTATTCTATTGTATTACGATTCTGTTTGAAAATACTAAAAAAACTATCAAAAACAGGAATGCCTATTTACCGAAAGTGTTTTTGCGCCTACATTCAATAATTTTTGTAAATATTTGCGGTATTCACCAATCGTTTTGAGTCGAATTTTGCTCGCGAACCAATGACGTCTGAGTTGCAGAACTAAAAAAATAAAAATGTTGGTTCAATATCCAAAATTATTTGAAAAGCTCTGCGGTCTCGTCAACACTGTTGCGAATGGCGCTCACTTTGTTTGGGACCCGAAAACTAAGACACTCAGCCATACGAGTTTGAATACTAAAACATTCCGTCTAAAAATTACGTTACTGTGGCAACCGCGCTGTTAATAATCTGCCAAGTGTTGAATTACTCGGGACATTTATTGTCTGAAAAAGTGAAAAGCTGTTTTGTCATATAATGCCTTTTCACACTCACTGGATTTGCGTACTTTTGTGTCACTAAACCGGGTGAAATCGTGTCTTGTTATCGGAATCGCGGTGATCTCGCAGAAATATTTTAGCAAAGGTAATCCCAGCCTTGTTGGTGCGTGTGCGGGCAAATGAAATTTAATTTTTTTACTGGAATGTGGTATGGTTGGGTAATTTCTACCACGAAATACAACATTTCAAAAAAAAATTGACAACCCGCCAAAAATTTGTAAGTCTTAAGCATGGAAAACTGAAATATAGTATAAAAAGGTATTTTTATATGGAGACAACAATTTCTTTGTGAAATTGCCAGGTTCGTACATAAATTGTAAAAAAAACTGTAAGATTCAGTATACTGTATACCGAGTTGGCGATTTATCACCAAAATTGTGTTCTCTACATTGAAATATTTTTCCGTACCGAATTTCAGCATTCCAGGTTTATTTTGAATTTTCAAATTTTTTGGCGGTTTATGTTTTTAAAAATTATGTATGAATAGATGGCTCCTGCACGCACCAACAACAAATCTAGATAAACCAGTTTCCGAAATAGTGTTCATGAGGCTTTTTAGCGTTATTTCTACCGTTTCGCTGTGTCCCAAGTCGCCCCATAGTCCTAACGTCGATGCAAAAAGATTTGGGGCATAGCAAGACAACAAAAATTATATAACTTTGGGGCAATACGAGACTCCGGGAAACTTCAAACCCCTGAAAACCTGCCAAGCGGCCTCGTTGACTAAACGTTTCACAAATTATTTATACAAGTCGAAAATTCCGGAATCGATCCATGGTCCAAAAACTAATCCTTATGAGCGCTCTTCAAGGTTACATTACCACATTTGCTGTGCCATTCCTCCTCGTAATCGGAATTCACTTCGACAAACTTTGCAAACTTTCTTTAGTCGGATTTCATTTTCTACCGGAGTGCCACCGGCGTTTCCATGGTAACACATTAATTGTTTTAAATTTAGTAATGCAGTTCGTCGTTTTTTTGTGGAACTGATTGTTTTGGAAGTTTTGCTTCAACTTTACTGTTTTCATGTTTTTAAGAATACAAGTCCTTTGTGGTCTCAGCCTCGTGGATTTTGTGCACCTCTTGTTTACCGCCATTGTTGACATCTCAGAAAATCGGCGAGTTGTACAGGGCCATCCAGTTTTTGGCGAGGCTTTTCAATAGTATCCAGCAGAAGCTCGCGATTCTCATTTAGCTCAGTACGGGTATCCTAGGCAACTCCTTTTCACTATGGGCGATTCTCAAGTTGCGCCACCATCTGGATCTTGGAACTTTGGCGTTCTTTGCTGATTTTTGTGTCCACCTTTTTATGCCGGTGGTCAATGGTGGAATGGTGAGTCTCAGTGAGAATTCGAGGAGAGTGCGTACAAGCTCGTTTTGAGTTAATTTAAGTCTCAAAGAGAGGTCAAATGGACTCGCAGGTTTGTGCGGTCGTGTAACTTTCTCAAAGTAAAGTTTGGTGGGTACGGCTAACCCCGCTGAACGCAATGCAAATGTCGATCTCGCTCACGGTCAATTTGTTGTTGCTCAAAGTTTAGTAGACTGCTTGGTAGCTGCAAATTAATAAAAAGGTATTCTCTTGGTGTAACTTGATATTTATTCCGAATTTATTCATTGTCTTAATCAGAATTTATTCAGGCAGAATGTTTGTAATAATCGATAGGACTGAATAATGAACTGGAAAAAAGACTCGGTTAAAAGAAGTTAATAAACTGCTCAAACTCGGTTGTCTAAAACGACAAATTATCTTGTCTCAAAATATAGAAATATCAAAAAAGGTTAAATCAGCAGGACGTACTAGCATATTTATTACCATAGCCTACTTGATTTTATAGACCGGCAATTATTCGGTGGTGTGCCTGGTGGCGCCCCAAGCGGCAAGTAGCAATTTGCAAGTAACACCAGGTGGAGCCACCACGCACACCATCGACTAATACGCCTATAATATGAAGTAGGCTATGTTATTACTATATTAATGTACAGAACTGACCGACAAAATCTTTCGGAAATGATTGGCAAAAAGTAGTATTGGCAAAACTATTTAATAGCTTTAATTTTGTTATTTTAATATTATAAATGAAAATGAACCCCGAACGATTATTGTCAAAATATTTATAAAATGAAGTAATGTTCAGCAAAATTGTGGAATGTCAAGTGTGTAATTAAAATAAATTAATTTCCCGTTAGCTGCAAATTATTATATATTTTGAGGAAAAATTATATATATATTATATATATTGCCACAATAGTGGTTATCACCGCTTAGCTGTCCACGTTCGAAAACCAAGAAATCAATATATATTATTTCATGTTTCATCAAATCCTATCTGAAATGAGCAATTTGGAGAGTGAGATCCTCTTCAAATTTGCGTGAGGCAGGTTATGAGTTAAAATGAATTGGATATGTCACCTTGGCATAACTTTTAATAAACTGTAACTTTTATGTAATTTGTATCGTATTTATTTATGTCAAAACCCCCAAATTTGAGCAAAGCAGTTACTGTGATATATTAATGTGAGGCTTTTGGTTTTTATATATGGTTATACATTACCGAATCAAATAATTCATCACGATCAATATTTACTTTTGAGTAACTTCGTTGATTTGTAAATATTAGGTTAAAAACTTTTAGTAATAAACGGTATTTTTACTTTAACGAGACGTTAATTCATGTGTAAGGGTATTCAGAGCTTGTTTGCCTTATTTTGAAACTGCGCGTGGAAATTATTGATGTATGTGACTTTAAAATCATCTTGAGTTAAGTAAATCGTGCCAAATAAACCGGATATCAATCCAGGACATACATTGCCAACAACGTTTTTTATACGTAGGTTTATTTTAAATTTGAAAATAAAATACTTATCGCGCATAATAGCTCTCGCTTTATGTTTTTTAAATGGAGACGAACGGTGAATCCAAGGTTGCCATGGGGCACGAATACTGTTATCACTGTGTTGAAACTTCTCCGGGAAGTTGTTTTCAAATATGGTCCATAAAACTCTAATATACCATTAGTGTGTTCCGTAGTTTTGTATTTCATTGAAATTTATCGTTTCCCAGTTCGAAATCCATGGTTTTGTTTTATTTCTCCTACAAATTCCATGGCACAGCTATTAATTCTGCAGTAATTAGTGTTTCCATTGTTTTGACAAATATCATGAAAAATTTTCTTAATATTTACACAACCATAGCGACAAGCACAACTGGATGACAATTATTTGTAAACAACATTTATGTCAATATTGTCCTCATGGATGAGAGCAAAGTAAAATATTGACGTCCTCAATATATATGGTACCCGCGAAACAAATATTTTCCAAGAATGGAAATTCCGGACGCAGGCGTCGTATATTACTTATAATTTTTGTAAATATGTTTTTAAACATATCAAAATGAAATAATACGTACGGATAAATTTTGAGTAAATTCCTATGTCAGACCGTGGGACTACAATCAGTAACTACTATTTGTTTTAGCAAACATTGATTAATTTATTTCATTACATTATCCACTTGCCCACGCACAACATTTGGCTTACTGTGTTACGTAGCTGGTTGTTATGACCGATTTCTGGAACTTATGAAGAAATTTTTGGTAAAAAAATGTCGGTTTTTAAAGAGTGAGCTCGTTTTATATTTATTGCTAATAAAACATTTTGCACAGAGTTGGTTGAATCGTTGAAGAGAAAAAGTTTGGGCTGAAATTTGGTATACCTACCCACACGAC
>JAHZMW010000819.1:0-12902 GCA_027743745.1 Alloscopus bannaensis | reverse complement strand
AAACCAAAACCAAACTTGATGGAAATATACTGAACCAAAAGAACCGATGTGCGTTGATGTTTTAATTTTTGACAAATCTCGTCCAAGAACAATTATTTGTGTACCGATATAATCTTCGAAAACAAATACACTCTAATAAAGAAACCGTTTGTGATAAAAAATGAAAATGCTACGTAGTATCCACAAATTTTGTTGTCATTTTGTGTGCAAATTTTGACGCAGTCCAAATACTTACATACTTTTTTCGTCTTTGTTCATCTCGCGTGAAAAACGACGCCACGCTTGCAAAGTATGCAAACTATAACAGCCATCGAGTGTTTAAAACGCGGGAATTTTAAATGCTTGTTACAGAACTACACATACTTTACACAGCACACGTGCTGCAACAGCAGAAGCACATGTGAAAGTCAATGCATTTGTTGTTTGTTGTTATCAGGATGCAGTCAAGTATTTGCCTAAACTTTGAAAGTTGCTGGAGAAAGCAAGTTAAAACTGATTTAATTAGGTAGTGAAGTGTTTCGAGAGAAAATTCAAAAGATTGATAGATCATAACCTTTGGTTTTTTAAAAACTTGTGGCGGTGGGGGAGTCTGTTATCTTGAAGAACCGGAAAAAGGCACTTTTAGCTTCTATATATTTATAGACTATAAATTATAGTTGCTAAATTTCTAATGTAGTCATAGAATTAGGGAAGACAATTTAGGAATTTGTGAAGGGTATAGATGGGATTTTCCGAGAAAACTTACTAATTTGTAGATTTGTAGAGTAACGATTGTTGTTGAGTAATATGCCGGGGCCAACCAGGCGCAGAAAGTATCACCACGGGATAACGACTGAAAAGAAGAAATATAGGACTAAACGACGAACTAGAGACATTGACCAAATTGTTGAGGACTTGGAAATTCCAGAGAAACGTGTGAAACTAGAGAACCAGCCGATTGACCTGGACTTGCCCGGTGGTGGACAGTATTACTGCATTCATTGCGCGTAAGGATTTTGGAGGAAAAAAATGCTAAATTTTTAGATGATGTTAACCTTCGTGTGGCAATGAGGTTACAAGAGTTAATTATGATGTCTTTATACTTTATGGAAATGTGTGATTTGCAGACGTCACTTTATCAATCAGCAGTCACTGGATGAGCATAAAAGAAGTAAAGGACACAAGAAGCGAGTAAAAGATACTGACGAAACGCCCTATTCCATTGAAGAATCTGAAAGAGCTGGAGGGTTAGGAACGTACATTCCACCTCCCACTAAACGTGTCAAGAATTGTATGGAGACAGAAACCGAAGTATCAACAGCGTCTGCCTAGCCATTTCCAACCATTTGTTGCTCCAATTTTTGTACTCACTCAGTCTATACAGGATTCAGTAGCGGCGAAGTTTAGGTACGTTTCGGTTTAACCTGCATGTTAGGAAATTTGTCGGTTAGTCAGAAGTGGTGTTAATACATAATTTGTTTTGTTGCAGGTAATATGTTTTCTAGAAAATGCGTACTTCCTACGTATAGAGTTCACAAAAATTTCCAAAGTTGCATAAACCAAGGGCGCATTGTGGGGCATATTGGATGTCTTCGATCCATCAATGCTAACTTGCATTACTTGACTGGCAATCATCACCGTTTTTCGGAGGGGTAACCATTAATTACTTTTGATCAAATTATGTCAACTTTGTGCGTATTGTGGGGATTATGATACGTGTAGTACAATAATTTTATCGCTTGAATGTTGGTTTACAATTAGAAAAATAAACTCGAACTCTGGTTCATCCAAATGGTTCTCAAATCCACCTGTACGATCCTTGTCCGCAAAGAATGTGTTTCGCCTGACAGAAAGCAGCGCAAGTCAATTACAGCCTTACTTAGACATAGAAAGCATTATCAAAAATCAGGAAGCAGTGCAGGATTCCATAAACAAACGACATCTCTCTGGGAGAGAAGTGAAAGAAGTGCAGCATCTTTTTGAACAAGCTCATCACTACAAGACTGTCAAAGAAAAAGTGCAGCAGCTCCGAGAAGAAAACACTGTACAGTGTCAAGAGTTGATGCGCTTGGAATTTGATAAACCAGAGAAAAGTCCTCAATTGAAAGATTTGAAAGAAAAGGGGCGTCAGCTTAGAGAGGAACTTAGGGATGCAGAGAATAAATTTAACGAGGTGAATGACAAGTTGGTGGATCTAATTATATCGCTGCCAAATATTCTCGACTGTGAAACACCTGTCTCTGAAGCCGAACTACTGAAAGAAGTAACACCTAAAGGAACCGTATTATGGCAAGACCCTGAGTATACAGCTGTGGAGACACAATGTGGTAAGACGCACTGTGCTAGTTACTTGGAAGGTTTTCTTCAAGTATTGTACATATTGAGTCTTCCATCACTTCAAGGTCCTGGATTACTAGCTGAATTTCCGATTGGAAAAACGGCTTGGCTGGATATTGACTTAAGGGGAAAGGCACAGCTTCATCTTCTGCAGGGTGGCTTCATTGAAACTGGGAATACCGATTTTGTTAAGCGCCTAATTTTGCAAGGTGCTGGTATTGACCATTCGCAGTGTCTTCGAATTCGTGAGGTACGGAGAAAGCTTGTCAAACATCTTAGTTACAATTAGTGCTGTTTTATTTGGACGAGGGTTTATGTATATTTAAAATGTTGCAGCCAAACGTGAAGCAGGGATGGGAGCATGCAACGTATTTAGCAGGCGGCGCTTCATTTCCATCATTTCTAGCTTTGTTCGCCCAGTCTGTGATTGAGGATCCCAATGTTTTACCACTACGCTATTTTGTTATAGGCAGATCTTACGAATCACAAAAAAATAGTAAGCACGATAAAGAACCAATCGTTGAAAATAATATTTTTAATTGGTTTTGTTTTGTTAATCACTGGTATTACGTTATTCTGGTGTTACATTATAGAACCCGGGTTTTATCAGAGCCATGTTGTGCAAGCTTTTGTCGCTTGCAGAAACCAGGATGAAATGAATAATGAATTTTACAAGTTGCAAGGTCTTATGGAATCATTTTATGCTGAGAAGGTCGGCTTCGCCTTCCAAACACAACTAGTTCCTGCTCCCCGACTACAAATGTATGAAAGAAAAAAACTGGCCTTCGTCATGAACAAGACTGAAACTTCGCCGAGTAAGATGGTAGGAACACTATCTGTAGTTGGAGATTACGTTAGCAAAAGACTTCTCTGTTGTTGTTTCGACGAGAAAAGAAGAGCCCAGTTTTTGCATCTTATCAGTGCTAAATTTTTTGATATTACTCATTTTTTGCGATCACCAAATCCCAAACTTGTTTCACATGCTGATATGCGGGATCCTGTAAAACCACAGGCTGAAGTTTTGAGGTTTCGGGAAAATGATGAATCGGAAAATCAAAACCAAGCCTGATAATCTGAATTTACAAGTGACATACTGCACTGTTAATCTCTAAATTTTCCAGTGAATCAGCTCGTAATAAATTCAGCTAGCAAGTCCAGCAAGATACTTCACATTTATCACCGACAATGTTGCATCTAATTTAATACCGTGTCTTATTGTACGTCTTTGGTGTTTGGATGCTCATTGCATAATGCAATGCATAATAGGCGTGATAAGAGGCATTCCTGTCTGAAAAAAAGATTGCGTGATTCACGTGATTGAGTGCACATTCTGTGATTTCTAATTTAAAAAAATAAGCATATAACTGCACTAATGATAGAAAAAAATATCACAATTTTAGATACTGGGTATAATATAAACTAAATGCATACCTTACACAGCACAGCTATCTTGTAGATCCTGCAGACTTCAAACTGCGTATTGATTCTGAATTCTGCTGGAAAACATAGCTCAATAAAATCAAAATGCGTAAAATCTTTCAGAATCACTTTGGCATTTGGCTCATCAACATCTCAAAACATCGAAAATTATTATTTTGTTCCATTGAGTGCCCAATATTAATCAATTACCATTATCGCTATCTTTGGATAAAAATACGAACGCTGTGCAGCATGCATCAGCCAACAACCCTCGATTTACTTACAGGGAAACAGCGATCAATTTGCTGCTGAAGAGGCTAATATTTCTGTGTTCCACTGAGTGCACCACATTTTGGCAACTAGCTCCTTAAAGGGATTTTTCATGTTTGGTTTTCATGGTCAAGAAAAGGCGAAGAGTTTTCTCCTCAACAAGTAGTGAAGCACTTGATAGACAAAACAGATTGCTTGCTGATTCATACAAAACGATCTTGTACTGAAACAAGAATACCCTGTTGACTTTCAGGTCAGATAAGGCTACCAAATATCTTCACGTCAATTTTTGGCATCACAGACTCACACAACCATCCGAGTTGAAGATGCCTTTCATCAGTATCAGCAGATGCACAAGTTTTTGGCTGATGTTAGTAACTAAAGTGCCTATGCATTCCGACTGCTGACCAACATTTTAAGATGTGCAGCAATGCAACAATTAAAAATATCTCAAGAGTTATTTTACGGGGAAAAGAGACCACGTCAAAATGTATCTTGTGTCTGCTTCATCTTAAAAATCGAAATAAACAATGGTATCGGTGTATCATCTCCTGTTACACTGTGTATGTACATTTGCTGTAACTAACGATGAAGCCCTTTGAACATAAGACATCAGTGTTGTAGGTCGTTGATGAAATGACTTTGATTTTATGCTTGGAGAGTCAACTGACTCAGTGAATATTTTAATGTGATGTTTCAGTACGTAATGTGTGAGCGAATCCTCCCTAAAAAATTCTGAAAACAAAAGCAGTGCTGCTCTTCGAAGGAAGACTGTAAACATTTTAATATATGGAGCATGTGGACGCACGGGGCCATGTCAATTTATATTTTTCTGGCTTAAATGCCCACACTTGAGGTAAATAAAATACCTACGCTGTGAATTTTAGTCGTTTTATGATCAAAAGTCCATCATACCACACATTACTATAAAATATAGTCTGCATGGGAAACCCGTGAAGCACATGACATAAGCATTCGACACGGCGCACGCAGTCTGCATAAAAAAAAAACTTTCAGGATCTCGTCAAGTAGTTAATTTGATGCGTGCTTAAAAATTTGGGCTATGATTAAGTTGTTTCATGACATGATTATTTTCACCGAGTGAACAATGCTCTACTACAGTATCCAAGTCATACCGCACTGATCATCACGTACGTTATGGTGAGATGTTTAAAATGACCTTTACCTGTGATCTTCAGCCAACTGCACTAAACTCGTGTGCGTGTTTGTTTAAGCACTCGATAAAGATGTAGACTTACCTATGCCCACCAACCACACTTTAAGAATTGCTCAGATTAGTTTTGAAAGCAAAGTGTTAGAGGAAGCGAGGTATTGTGCTTGATTATTGAGATTTTCGCTTGTCATTTTCGCATTCTGCTTGGCGGAAGATTTGCACGTAAGTGGACATCTTCATACTATAAATACCCACAACGTCACCCCTTTATATCAAGTACACTGAAACAGCAAAAGCTAACTAGACCGTGAACCTTCCAATACTTTCCACGCTTACCGTATTGTTGCAGTGTCGACAAAATATTATGTACATTTGATGATATTCACGAATCCTTGAGTCGATTTGAGTTGGTTGTTTAGTAGAATATAAAACTAGAGAAGCTAGGCTATTTCAGCACAACTAAATCGTTCGTTGTGAAATTCCAGTAAAATGCGAATTTTGAATTAATAAAAGTTGAGTACGAACATGACGTAATTCAAAATGCAATTTTAATATCTGAATCTATTCATAATAGATCAAAAAGCATACATACCTATAGTAGATTTTTGATTTATGCCGATTACCTGCAAAGTTGCGGTGGGTTGTATTATCCATATATTTATTTTCTATTCAAGCTTTGTGTGCACCTAATATGAGGAGTCATTTTACGACTATCATCATACAATCCTTGAGCACTTTCGAGCACTTCATTTACATTATTTTACCGCAGATTTTTATGTGGCATGGTACTTTCATCACTTATGTATGAGCTACAATATATAAAAATAATATCCAATGGTCAGGTAGAGCACGTCTGAAATCATATAGATACATCTCGAGTTTTATAACAAGAAACATGAATAAAGTGTTACGATTGTAATGACGTTGGCAGATGAGTGGAGTAAAGAATGATAAGTGGATTAACCGCTATTCATAAGACTTCTGCTGTTTATGAGTTTTATGATGTCAGTCTATTTATTCCTAATTACTTCTCCCGGATTACGTCTTTTTACTAGAGCACCAAAGTCGCAAAGACTCATTCCACATATCTGAGACTATTACTAACCATCTGTTGTTCGTTGACATCTCGAAATGATGTTTTGCAATTATTGTCTAACATCTACCTTTGTCTGTGTCTGTGCAGAACTCTCATGCTTTTGTTGCAAAAGACATGCAGTTTTTACTCCTTCAAAAATAGGAAATGCGAGCTTTCAGGTGCACTTATTTTTAGGCTATCGTTACAACAAAGAGCACCACCGGGGTTTCTGATTGTTCTCACATTCGCATTCAATTCAAATAAATGGTCCTAGTGTTTCTTTACGAAGAGCTCTTCATTCTCTGATTATATCACTTTTTATTATTTTTTTTTTGTTTTTCTCCCTTCTTTTCGTACGGGATTCTCATTCTCCGATTTGCTTGGTCTGTCAGCCATGAAAATCCTTCGAGAAAAATGCAGTGGGTAGCTCTCTCGGAATCTCAATGAGAATTCACCAGAGAGGCATTTCCTTCGTTTGGGCATTGTTTGCTAAATTTGCTTTTTTCGCCGTTTTGGTAGCTGCTTTCCTTCAGATGCTTGATGTTGTGTATTAAAGCAATAATTTGTGTAAGATAACTACATACAATTGCGGATTGATGCCCGCATGTGAAACTTATTGCTGATGTGTAGATGCACACATCGGTTTGGTTTACATGCTGCGTCTTTGTTACTGAACAAGACAAGCATGATTCAAATGAAATACACCACGTTCATTACATGAGACAAGCAAATGTAATCGGTTACCGAAGCATTAAACGCATCTCTCTCTTTTATTGCGATAAGAAATAAGGCTGAGTCCCCAGCCCGGTACTTCTGCAAGCTCCACATATTTCGGTGCCAAAAACGCACGTAACTATGAATTATTGAAATGCTACTTATATGTGGAGATGAACTGACAAGCTAACCTTATGCAATAGTGGCTTCACTCTATCAAACATGGCCAGCCAAGTAACCTCTTGAACCCTTTAATTAATGTGAATCAAGAGTTACATCAGGGTACTTACTGGTTTATGAACAGTTCACAGGTTTCTGGGATAAAAAAGCTGAATGCAGGAATGGGTTTTCGGTTTAAGGTTGAGTGCACCATGCAACAGATATACTCATTATGGGAGACGGCAAATGTATATGTTACGTATACGGTATAACGTCGTAAGCTGTGTTAACTTAATTCACCCATCTGAACAAAAGGGGCAAATGAATATATGTACCATTAACTGCTCAAAGCGAATTGTGTGCTGTATTATATAGCATTTAATCATTAGTTGAAATGTTTTAAAAATTACGCATCGTAAATGTTCCTGTGAATCTAGTTCAAATTCGTTGGCTGCCGCAGACCTGTGTGTACAGCCTGTGCTTACATAGCGGATTAATTTTATGATGGCACGCTACACACCTTTTTGGTGCTTAAATATTGGAAAGATCGCTCCCCCGAAATACAAATGTTTCATACCGCTCCGTACCTACATACAAATGATATGTATTCTAATGTCTGAGGTTTCTTCAAATTTCCTTATCATTACACTTAATCAATCATAATCATTTATTGCAAAAAGCCTTCCATTCTGTGTCTAGCTGCAGATCAGACGTTTTATGAAGATGCTTATTCCGTGCTATCATCACCAGCGCATGTAATAATGCTTGGTACGAATATATGCGCACGATACACCGGTACGAAAGTAGGCACAAACCATTACAAACATCTGGGACATTTAGAATTACCTGTGCATTAATAGAGCTTCAACGACCGAAGAAACGAAGAAACCTCATTCACATTTATCAGCAGACTTGAGCCAGGCGTTACAAATGTGTAAGTAAGGAACACAAACTCTAGCAAAAAAAAACTCAATGCAACAAGACATCCTACAGATGAAAGGGTTTGATGTTCATAATGAAGGGAAAGAGAGCTTCCTTAAAAATAGACGAGAAGAAGAAAGGTTGAAATTGTTTACGGTCCCTTTCAGAAGGTGTAATGGTTAACCCGCGCACTCACTGGTCATCATCATCATCATCATCCTGAAGTAGAAGCAACCCTTTTGGCAGAAAAGCCCCCAAAAAAACTATATGGTTCTACTATTTTTTTGCGAACATCTATCCCTTTTCCTTCTTCACGTCACGCATTTAGGAACTTGGTAATAATGACTTGAAAGAAGATGCTTCAAACTTTCGGCTGAGTATTTTCATTCTTCTTCTCACAACCTAAAGAGTTCTTTGTGCATATTCGCATGTACGCAATCAAAGAGAAAGATTGAGTACAAAAAAAATCGGGCGTTATGTGTTCTTTGTGTTTTCGATGACAATACTTTTTTCATGGGTAATTTTCCCTGAAATTTTCAGACACTTTTTCAGTGCTCCTCCAGTGCAAGCCAGAACATCTTTTGTCTTCTCGTGGAAAAGTGACATTTCTGAGATTGGCACGTCTTCAGCACATCGTGAAGGATGTGTGGAGTTAGTGCATGAACTTGGGGAACAACATGGGAATGCCAAGTGAAAATTGGGCGTGTGAGAAAATGTAGACATTGTCAATGATGGATTTCGGTACGAATCTGCAGCGTTGTTGGTTTACCTTGGTGTACTGAGAAAATCTTATTTGTGGTTTTGTTCTCAATTTTTTCTCAGTTAACTTATCCAGAAGACGCAACGGCCAAGGCGGCCTTAATATATTAATTTTTCTGTTGTCCTCCGCGATTAATATAATTGAAGGAGCACCGGACACATTAGGCATTCCTATAATTTCTACCCTTCTTCAAGGGAAGTCTGACGGACTGAAAGAGCTTGTTCAATCGCACTCCGATAAACTTTTGCCCCAGCTTTCCGGAGATGTTGCGGGTAAACATCCACCGGAAATCAATTCCTTGATTTCAAAACTGAAGCCTAAACAAGGTCGTTTGGATCCGGTGGTTGTGGAAATGCTCTCCGCATTTGACCGTACTTACAGAGACACAACGGCTGCGGCTGGTGGAAGTAGCACAGAAGGTTTACTTTTTCCGGACGAGGCTACCAGTGGACGTATTGCAAGTTCAACCGAGGAGAACGGAGTGATTTGGCAGGACACGACAAACCGTCCTCAAAAACGAGATCGAGAATCTAGCAGATTTTCATCGAGATATAGGTCAAACCATACGGAGGTGTTTCCCACTTATCCAAACGTTTACAACAGCTCTAGTGTCGTCAAAAACTCTTCAGATCCACAACTTCCATTTGATCACATTTCTGACCCAAATATTAGAAATCATCGTTTGTACGATTGGGAATTTGAGACGTACAAGAATTTCACTCACATTGATCAAGCGGAAGATCTCATGGCTGATGAGGACCATGCTGTAGAGACAAAAGTCTCTGTTGTTGCTGCTCCTCCAAATCACCAGTCTCAGCAGCATCTTGGAAATGATAAGGCTGAGAAATATGGTGAGTCCATTATACCTAGCGGATGGACTACCAAAGGGAACGGTTCCAAGTCTCGGAGAGTGCAAGTGAAGGGAATGCCACACATTGTGATATCTTTGGAGGACACTTCCGACAACTGGATTTCAGGGTGGAGTGCACATCCCAAGTTCAGGTTCTTACATGAAATTGCCTCTGGACTCTGGAGAACCAGGAGGACAGCGACCTAGAGAACCTTTGCGTCAGAGCTCCAATGAGGTTGTGTACGTTCACGGATCCGCGGAAGACGGAAGATATCCTTACAACAGGGCTCAAAGTCCTGATGATCGATACCCAGAGGGGTCCATGAATGACGCTGTGTTTATGGATCCTGAACAAGACTTTTACACGTCTACTGTGAGAAGCAATGATCCTCACCATCATCATCATCAATCTGAGCCAGAGTATTCGTCTGAGACGCTTCCAAAGCGGAGGAGATAAGAAGCTAAGAAAAATTTCAAAGAAGGAAGATCTAGACGAGCTTTCTCGTGGAGGGAGATTCAGCCATCGGGACGGTGATCGTCATTTGGATGACGACCATCTCTCATTCAGTGACCATCACGGTGACCAATCAAGTCCAAATGTAAATTTTGCTCCTGAATACTCGAGAAACTCAATGGTCGGCAGTGTTGGTGATGACCATCCACGTAATTCTAAGTACAACAATATTCACCGCACTCCTGGTCCCCATCTGATAAAACCATCGAAATACCTCGGTCCCGTGGATAATTCAAGAGTGAAAGCAGATCGAATTTTATATCCGGGAGGTACTGACGAGTATGGTGGAGGTCAAGGCCTTCCAAGCAACTCTCACTATGATGGAACTCAAAACCAGCACAACATCAACTCCCATTATGATGGAGGTCAAGGTCAGCACTCAAGTAATGCCCACTATGACGGTTATGATGAAACGATAAATCATCATCACGATGGAGGCATTGGAAACTACTACTCCCTTCATAACCCGGAGGAGCCAGGTCTTCACGCCAATTTGGGTGGCGCAGGAGCTGTCGCAAACGATGCAAACCCGTATGTATACAAAAATCATGACGTCACATCCACGGAATACTTGGGAGTGGGTCAGCGTTTTCAAAATGCTCTGAGCGCGCTCAATATATTCGGCACTCAGCATCAAACCAAAAAGCTACATGCGTCGCCCACTGACCAAGTGATAGCTCCTGGAAATGCAGACGACTTTTATCACCCGTACGCAGCACAGGAAGACCAAGTGAATCAGTATTATGAAGACAGCTACTACAACTCGTGGTCCAACACATTCTTCATTTTGGCCGGGATCATAGCGTTCACAGCAATATTTGCCTTGCTCCTCCCGACTTTCCTCACGACAGGTCGGTACGGGAAAAAGGACATTAGACATGATCTAGACGAAGATGACTTGAATACAAGTACCTTCACACCAACTGGAAGTGCATCGAATAACAACTACCACTATGATAACACCGTCGATGACATTGGCCAGCACCCGGACATATGGTCAGACATCAAAGGAGTGTACAACGACATTGTCAGTCTTTTCCGTGGAGACTACAGTCTTCTGTCAAAGATCAGGAAAGGAAATGAAGGACCCAAAATCGTATACCGGGACGATGAGGACCACGACGACACGGACGAAGATGAGGACGAAGACGATGAAAAGAATGATGATAGGATGGCCAGCATTAGAAATAGGAAACGACAACGCTACCTCAAAAAGCAACAGCAAATGCTGCAAAAACAGCAGCAGAAAGCCCAGCAAATGCTTCGAGACCAAAAGGCGAAGAAAGGGTTGATGTCCAAAACGAAAATGGAGGCAGGCAGGGACAACAAAGATGGAAAAACAATTAACGCCACCAGTGTGAACAACTTGGTTGTCGTCAGCGGACCACCAGCGCCGCTGTCAAAGTCAATCGATGAGGAGATCTTCGCCCCACGTGCTGCGACAGGGTTTGTGATCCCTGACAATAGCACAATGGGCACGATCCCTTTCAATGCAACCGGTGCGTTGGCGGTAGGGTCGGCTGCTGACAGTTTCCTCCAAGAATGGGCACAGGTGCAGTTAATTCAGTGATGCGGTTGATTGATAATCAACGTGCACAGTATCACCAGGCCAAACTGTAGAAATTCTATTATAACCCCTACAATGCCTTGCTTCCTGCAGGAAGCAATCCGATGTTTCTATATGATAAAATTGTATGGTTCGTGTTTGTGATTGGTATATTCTGCTGTGTTGGAATAATTGGTATTTTATTAATCGATTTATATATTGTATACTTATAATAAGAAGAAGGAGCAATGTGAATGCAGTGGAAAAGTAGCAGAGGAGACACATTGAAAGTCTGAAAGTGAGTAGCTTGGTGTAAGGTTGATTTATATATTGTATACTTATAATAAGAAGAAGGAGCAATGTGAATGCAGTGGAAAAGTAGCAGAGGAGACACATTGAAAGTCTGAAAGTGAGTAGCTTGGTGTAAGGCATTAATGATTTTTTTATGTTTTGGCAAACATTAATTATTGCTCATGTATACCTTGTGTTGTTGAACATGAAAATATGAAGCTTGACAAAGAGTACAAACGGTGCAGACTCAACTTCTCTATTTTTAATCAACGTGACGATTGACTGACTCTAATTATACTGATAAGCATACGTAACTTGAAGCGACAAAACATGAGGATTTTTTAGCAATGTTTTAAGTATAATAGAGATTTTATATTTTTGTGTGTTTGTTTAGACTGTAATCAAATGTAGTTATGCATGTATGTATGTAAGGGTGTCCTCATACATGTTATGTGTGATTATGCTTACTAGTTAGTCGTAGGTGACGAGTATATGTGATCTGTCAATGATGGGATAGTTGCTGTCTATTATCAACACGAAGCCCAAAGTCCCATTTCAGTAACTGTACATAAAACAGAAAGAGTTTGAATAAAAACGCTGTTTGACAAGACGGCTGCATGACATGATAGCATATTATTCTCATTTGCATAACCTTTGCATTTAGCTGCAGCGGTCAATATCCGAAGTTACACCACTATCATAAAATGCAGCAGAGTTTCAAATAAAAATTATCTTCATGTAATATTCTCGCGTGAACAGGGGTTTGTCTGTAGGAATTATACACATGTTATCTCAAATTTATTATACAAACTCACCATTTAATATATTTCTGTAAAAAATCATGGTGTGTGTATCTTTCGTGACCAATTGTTTTGTACAGGGAATTATGACTT
>JAHZMW010000818.1:0-39902 GCA_027743745.1 Alloscopus bannaensis | reverse complement strand
ATTTGCCAACCTGTATTTAGTTTTACAAAGTTAGCACAAGTTAAATTAGTGACGAGCAAAGAGAAGCGAAAACATCGCCGCTGATTGACACAAAAAACGGAGTTAGCGAAAGGTGTCTCGAGTGTATACTAACCTCTGCCTTAAATCTTTATCAGTTGCCATAATATCTTCCGCTAGCTGGTTAAACTGCTTCATTTTGTTCCATAACTGAGTCTTTCTAGTTTCAGTGATGGAGTAATGTCCATTGACTCCATTACTTCCATTCAATTGTTGAGCCTTTTCAGGATGAGATGCTCCATTCGTACAGATCTCCCGACGAATTCCGGAGTGCATTCGAGCCATTTCCGCAGCCACCAAAGGGACAATTCGTGGATCTCGACAGCGATCGACGCCCAGCGTGATACCGTTCATGAATTGATAGCAAATCCCATTATCAAACGTAGCATACACCTCAGCTCCGCACTTTCTCTCATGCAATATCTGGAAATCCATATTTCACACAATTTATCACCCAAACCAATTACAACCCATTTCATACAAATTGTACACAAGTCATTTAATATTAACTCACTCTCATAGTTTCTATTTCCGCCTTTCTATCAATCATCGCATCTGTATTCGTTCCAAACACTTTGACAATGACCATGTCCTCCTTATTGCCTTCCTCGTAAAAGCCGACCAATTTGTTTGAAAGGCCGTCGGTGAACACCTAAACAGACATTCAACAAACACAAATTGAAACAACAACCTTATTTTCCTTAAAAAATCTAAGTGAAACTTGAAGGTGTTTGAAAGTACCTTGAACTGTATTTTTGACTCTCCATTCCTGGACAACCACAGAGGTCGAACAACGCGCAGCACTTCTCTCGCTCCCGTTTGGATGTCTTGCTCTGTCAATCTTTACCGGGACATTTGGCACTTTGGACATCCTGCAAAGTATAATCTCATTAAAACAACTCACTAACCAAAACACTACAAAAATTCACTCTCAAACCCGCAAAATAATTTCCAATTAGAGTAAAATCAGTAAATTATTAGTAAGGAGAACACACAGCGAATTACATTTGCCTAGCAAAACATGGGAGAAAGGAGGTCAGAGTTCGTACTCTGGGTAACATGAAAACGCTTATCTTCCCACAACAGCCAACACCAGGCCCTACGGTTTACCACAGTTCCCACACATGACCCAATCCTACGAATATCACCAACTAAAAAACTACGCAAAACCGAATTCTGGGTGAGTAAATTATTAGTAAGGAGAACACACAGCGAATTACATTTGCCGAGCAAAACATGGGAGAAAGAAGGTCAGAGTTCGTACTCTGGGTAACATAAAAACGCTTATCTTCCCACAACAGCCAACACCAGGCCCTACGGTTTACCACAGTTCCCACACATGACCCAATCCTACGAATATCACCAATTACACTAAAAAAAACTACGCAAAACCGAATTCTGGGTGAGTTCAGCTGAGAATCCAGCTGTTGCGTATATTCCGTTGAACTGCGTACAAAAAGGTACGACTTCCGGGGATATCCCTACAAAACCACATGCACCACAAGTAAACAGAACGAGAGGAATGGACTCATCAACGAAAAGCTTTTCTGCATGATCCTCTTCACAGTGGAGACGACCACCCACCATGTGCACACCAGCTTCATTCATTCAGATTGCATACAAACAACAACAACAGCGGTGGCTAGGCAAATCTGGCTTATCTTCATGATAAAGATGGTGTCATGAAGTTACATGAAAATTGACCAACGAGCAGAATGCATGCAAATAATATTGTCTTTGTCACTTACTCGCTACCAAGCTTATCTTCAACGGCTGCAGTCGATGAGGTTGCTGACTCGGGCATGATTTCCGGAATACTTTGTCACTTTAAACGCGTTGCAACTTGCAATGTTTTTCTAGAAAATAGAAAAAAAATCCACGATTTGCGACTGATGGGGAATTGTGTTACGAAACGGACAAAATTTCATATGAGTTCGACGAAAAGGACAAAGTGACTAGAGAAATGGACCGTGACGTTAATATGTCTGAAACAATAAAATGGTTTTCTGCGTTTTGAGAAGTCAACTTTGAAATGCTTTCGTAACGAGACTCTTATATTTACTAGAATAGGTCTGGATCTGGATAACCATGTCGTCTCGATCGAGGAACTAAAGAAGAGGATGGCAATGTGCATCGCAAAAGTCAACCGACGGGTCCATTAAATTTAATTGCACAGCTCCAGAGATATCTTCGGAGAGGGACTGGACCCAAGAAGCGGTTGTAACCTGCAATCTGTAATTTTTATTTGCAATCCTGCTGCATCATAAAATTTTTAACCTATAATCATTTCCACTCTGGGAGTACTACGTCTGCAATTTCAGTTAAGCGCTGTATACCAATTAGGTTGCTTCGTGTATATCAATTAAGTCGAGATTTTGGTAATCAATAGAGATAGAGTAGCAGGAAAGAATGCAGACTAGGAGGAAAGTCATGACTAAAGGCGGAGGGACAGAATTATGAAACTAACTTGCTATGAAAACGCACGTGTCTCAGCCAGAGGCGATATTCGGGTACCTAACTCGTGAGGAATTTGGAGTTGGGAGTCAAGAGTTAGGACTGTTCAGTATTTCTCAATTCCGTTCGTAATATGGAAACATCAAGGAAACCATTGGATCAAGAGATTGTACAATAAGGTTGTACTATGTATATGACAGCGTGATTGCGACAAATATCATGACTTCTCATTACCGATTTATGAGGGGAAAGGTCACTTCCACAGAGATTTAGCATTAAAGCACCTAATTAGCAAAAAACTGCAGTTGCTGCAGAGCAAACATGATGACCTCGTGTCAAAGTACTTTGCAAATCTCAACAGAGTTCACAGGTTCAGAAAACATCTCTTATTCATCTGAACCATCTCAGCCGTGGTTGTACTTTTAAAGACATGCACAGACCTTTGCATTTTAGTTTTTATAATATTCATTTACTAAGTATCCGTCAACACGTTGCGAGTTAAAAGTTTGTCGAGATATCAACTAACCTGATTTGGTGACAAGTTGAATGTTGTCTCTGAGTGTACAATTTTGATAAGTTTTTTTTTCAAAGCAAGTCTTTGTGCTTGTACTCAACAAACTTGTCAGCTTCACTATATGACTATGCAGTATGTAACCGAGTTGCAATGTCGTTAATCTGATTCTTCTTCGTTGCATTTCAACAATTCATAATGTGAGGCAATCGGCTCAAGTGCAGAAGCATTTTTAAGTACATAATGCATAATATAGACCACTCTTTCAGAACAGGAATGGAGACAATTTTGGTTTGCATGTGATCATGAAGTAAATGTGAAGAGTTTTGTGTTCCTGGTACTTAATTAGAGTCACAGTTTTGCACATTATATAGCAGTACTTTTCTACGACTGTGAAAATGATTTCTTCTTACCATATCTCTACCTAATCTCTTCACTCATTTGCTCATCTCACACAACTCGAGAACGGTGACTTTTTATACTCTAAATTGATTTGCACATGCAACCCAGCAATTTACTTTTAGAATGAAATGTTTCTAGACGTCACTCTAAGAGTTGTTTCGATCAGACTTTAATTTCTCTATTTGAGGTCACATTATTAATGTCGTGTCACCTTAAAAAATAATTTCAAGTGATCACGCCAGCATTCCCAGTATGAATCACTCAAATAAATGGAGCAGTCGATAGTTTGAAAATGCGATGAAGTCATTAATGGCACGAGTAGTCCAATCATTGCATGCTTTCAGCTTCATTATGGCTAACTGGTAATCACAAAGACATTTGAAATATGAGGGTGCCAATAAATGCCAACCGACAAACGAGCCTCATAAGTGAAATCTTTTGACCACTTCGTTAAAAGCGAGTTAATTACAGTGACAAGCAAGTCTAGAGTAAAAGTGAGTCATGACATTTGCGCAAGTGCAGTCAAATAATAAAGAAATGCATAGCATTGACAGACATAAAAAGAAGGAAGTCACATTTATGTCAACCAGCTTTAACTACTGCTGATTTTTTTTTTTTTGTAGAAACCGGTTAATATTCGTTTGTTTTTGTGGTTCAACCAATCTCAAGAAAATGCAGATGAAATCCTCTGCATATGCAAATACATGTCATGCATCAATGCACAAATTAACCATTTTACAGATAAGTGAGTCAGATAAGATGGACATCATGCAAAAATGAATGTCGAGCCCATATCGCTTGATGTTGATGTTCATCAGTTCATTTCCCGATCATTCATTAATTTTATGTTGCTCAAGTCCAAATCACGCATATAGATAACCAAACTATTTTTTTTTTGCAAACTTATGTACCTACTTTCAAAACATTGACCCAAAACAAATGGGTGAAAATGTCATGATCCTAAAATGCACTTAGTGTACTCTTTTGAAATTGTGGACGTGCGACACTAAAATGAGAGCTCATCCTTATTTGACCATGTTTCCTTTAAGTGCGCTCATAAAAAGACAATTGCCAAAGAGTCCAGTTGGCAGGATTCAGTGTTTTTGCGGAATTCTAACGTTTTATAGCTCTGGCAAGAATATTCATAAGGCTGGCACAGTTTACAATACGCGACGCAATTAAACCATTTTGATCAGATTAGTGTCTTTTATGATGCTAAATGACCAACTTTTCAAATCAAACTTTTGTCTCATAAATCGTCGTGTCACTTCACAGGATTGCCAAGAATTAAACTGTGTTTCAGGCCAAAGCTGTTTTTTCTATTAGGTACGCAGCAAACAGATTTCTCCCCTGAACCTAAAATGATGACACTCCAACGACATGATCCCTCCATGTCAAACATATTCGGTTTGCAAAATCAACTAAGGCAAATTACAATTCTGCTTGTTCTCCCTTTTTTATCCACATTTTCATGCAACACACAAATATGTTCGTAAATAATACTTGTATCGACAAAGGAAATGAAGCACACAAGTATCATCTACATCTTTAAACTTTTATTGTTCACACAAACAACAGTCGAGTTGTAGCTCAAGTCCCTTTATTCTTTGCCGATTATAAATGTACTGTCTGCCGTTGCGTAATCCAATTTGATACAAGCTCACACATAAAAAACTGTATCAGTGCAGGTTCGAAGAGAAGGAAAATGAAACAATAAAAATATTCATTCATATACAATAATCTTTGGTTAAGTACATAAGGGTACAAGTGTCAGACAAGTGTATAACACGAAGTCCTCTCTGCGCATCGTCAATCCGCGTTGGCTCATGCAACGACGCAATATGCACATAACGCGATATAGGCGTGTGTGCTAGAATGCATGAAGCGTTTCATTTTTCATCACATGCGTATTATTAGTTAAGGTATGCAGAGATAACCGCAAAGTGTCAGAAAAGTCATCACGTGTAATTCTCCTCCTCAGTTGGTCTTTCGACTCGTCGACGTCTGCATTGTGACTGAGTAACGTGGAAAAATTTTGAAAATTAAATTTTCAATAATGAATATGCCGAGAATATACAAGCACTTCTACAGAATCCTCACGAAGAAGGAGTGGCTGTTGGTGGGTGCGTGTTGTTACTGTGCGCTCGTGTTGTCCAGCATCCCGGTGACAAGTGGTCAGCGGAGTTCTCCAGGAAGAGCCCCCGCGAGTGTGGAGGAAAGCACGGGAAATGCAGGAGAAAGGTTGATCCTCACCCCGTTCCTCAACAATGGGAGTGCTCGGGAGGGCCGGGAGTTGTCGAGGGTGAAGAACATGGCGTCCACGGAGAGCTACAGTGGCTTCCTCATCGCGAATGATACGTTCAACTCGAACATTTTCTTTTGGTTCTTTCCAGCGCAGGTATGCATCTCTTTCTAGAGAAATATAAGCGCATCTAATGCTTCCTGTCACAAATGTGAAATTTTCATATTTTTTCAGTATCAACCGAAAACCGCTCCAATCATCCTGTGGTTAGGAGGTGGGCCAGGAGTGACCGCTTTGTACGGGCTATTCAATGCAAACGGACCATTTTACGTGGACGACAAAAATGTGCTTCACCGAAGAGACAGTCCGTGGTCCCTGACTCACTCTTTGCTGTACATGGACAGCTTGGTTGGAGCAGGTAACAAATCATTTCCCATTTTCTCTTTGCAAAAATATGTAAAGCAATTAATTGGTGGATAAAGGCGCGTGTCTATCAAACCAGGAGTTTTTTAATATCTCTCAAACTCTCTTCGGAAATACCATATCATCACGAACAGTATTATTATGCGACCATAGACTATACGCATATTGTAACTGCATATACTGCATATACGATAGTGAAGGGATGACTTATCATGTCATAAAAATAAGCAATCTTTTAATAATTCAGCGTGTTCTCTGACAGGAGAAAAGGAAGTAGGCACTAGAATTAGCATTATTGTGTTGGAGGAATGTTGGGAACTAGCGGAACACGAGGTTCCTGTATGTTTCAAACAACCTTTCGCCCAGAGCACGCTACATTATACAACAAACGCTGAAATGCATTGTTTTGTACGAGTTTCATTTGTAAACGGAAGGAAGTTTTTTTAAACCATTTTATCAGCAGTGTTCATTAAATCATCGTTTTTTGACGGATGAGGATGCGTTTTATTATTCCAAGTGGAGATATTTAATTGTGTCTTTCCACTTGAGATTAAGCCAAAACCTGCAAAGGGCTTCGAAAAAGTACTGTAGCTTCCCCTTCAGATAAAATGCAAGTTAAATTCATAAAAATTGTAGTTTTGTTTTCAAACTATCTGCAAAGAAAAACTCTAATATGATATCAAGGGCTTCTAATTGCGGTGTAATTATGTACTTTTTTTAAAAAAAATGTGTGCGTGCCATATCACTTTTGTTGTAAAGTTGGCTACTGCAATGATCTCTTCGCACTTTATGGGATCGTTGTTCAGCTTTTTGATACACGATGATGACGATGTTAGTGGATAAAGTGTGTGTAAGAGATAAAGATCACTTTTGAGTGTGAAGGCATTGCGTCAGAGGGAGGCGTACAGAAATATGAGACGAGCCATTAACCCTAAAATAGTTACGTCAGAGTAAAGTGTATCACAACGCGTGAGTGTACACACTGTTTGTACATAATATGAGGATAATATGTGATTATTAGTTTAGCATGCATGAAATTATGAAGTTTTATTAGATGTTTTAGGAAATCCAATAAATTGATTGGAGACGTGATGAAATATGTTTATGATTTTTTGGTAACATATAAAAACGTTGCACGCAGTCATGCGATATATGTGATGTAGCAAAATGTTGATTTCGTGTACAGGATTCAGCTTCACGGAGGATGAAGCCGGCTACGCCAGATCGATTGGGGATGTGTCCCGAGACTTGTACATTGCTCTCGTCCAGTTCTTCCAGCTTTTCCCGGACTTTCAGTCGAGAGAGTTTTACATTGCTGGAGAATCCTATGCTGGTACATAAGAGTTTTTAAAAAATCATGCATAATTGATTAGAATGAAATTCAATATTTTTTAAAAATTGAAATGTAGCAAAGTATGTGCTAGCCGTTGCGTATAAGATACACAAGGAGAATCAAAAGTCGCCCTTTATCCCAATTAACTTGAGAGGACTCGCCCTCGGTGCCCCATTTATTGACCCTTACAACCAGTTAGACTACGGTAACTTTTTCTACAGCATCGGTCTCATCGGGGAGCAGGAGCAGTCCTTTTTCCATGAGCTGGAAAAGGTCACTTTGGATCTGATCAGGAAGCAAAGATGGGCGGATGCTTTTAAGGTTGGGGAAAGGGCAAACGATGAAGCTTCATTTGATTTACATTGCCCCAATTGATGGAGAAAGGCTTGATAAAAATTTATTTGCACAGGTCGGAGAAAGCTTAATGGTTGGATATCCATTGGTGGCTCCGAGCTATTTTAAAAACGTCACTGGTGAGTTTTTCTGACTCATTCGTTTAAAAAGCTGACTAAATTAACATGCACTAAATAAGAAAATATTTGATCAACAATAGGATTCCGCTACATTCGCAACTACCATCAAGCCGTTGGACCTGAGGTAAATGTAAAAAACACTTAGTTTTTAATGAATTCATATAGACTGGAAACGCGGTTTTATTTGTGAACATTTGTTTTATCTCAGGATCGTCACTACTTCATCAACTACCTCGAGCAAGACCACATCCGCCGAGCGATTCATGTGGGCAACCAACAATTTTCCAACTTTAATGACACCGTCTACTACGCGATGAACGAGGATGTCTACCAGTCCGCCAAGTTCCTCCTGGAAGAGCTATTGGACACCGAGAGCAACTACAAAGTGCTCATTTTCACCGGCCAACTGGATGCCCTAGTCCCGCACACGACGGTCACGCAAATGATCAAAAGTCTGAAGTGGTCTGGCTCCCCAGAGTTCCACTTGGCAGACAGGGTCATTTGGAGGGTGAACAATGACGTGGCCGGCTACACAAAGACGGTCAAGAATTTAGTGTACCTCATCATGAGGAATGCGGGCAACGTTGCGGGCTATGATCAACCCCTGTGGACTTTCGACATGATCAACAGATTTACCGTGTAATTTTAACATTTTTTTAGACTTTAAGTTCAAAAAAACTATTCACTCCGAACAAATCGAGTCACTACTGAAGGAGATCATTTTTGATGAGATTATTATTGTACTGCAAGATACTCACCGTTGTGCACTTTCACCCATGAATAGAATAAGTTAAGATTTACAAAGTAAAATAATGGCATGATTGAGAAAAAGAAGCTATAAAATGTATTACATCGTTGTAACAAAATGCAAGCGTTTGTTAGTGTCAAGGTTTTTACAAAACCTTTCGTGTGAACGTTATTTCCTACTTCTCGTTTGTAATATACACAAAAAATAAGAATAAACCCAAGTCTTCTTGAATACAATGTATTTTATTGAACGTTTCATCAAGTCAAACATCTTTATTACGAAGATGACACCTGCTTCAATTGCCTCATTGTCAATATCCCTTACATTCCTTGCTCACTCCTCGTCGATCAGTATTGGCTCAAAAAATATTTAAGTTACATTGCACAGCGCTATATTATGTTTACATATTCCTGTAAAATATAATTGTACATCCTGTTCACATTTCTTACATTTACTTTTTTTTGAAGATATTCTGTTGCGTCTAGACGAGTTTCCCTACACAAATCTCTCCAAAAAGAAAACTATGCGCCAGTTACTTGTAATCGATAAAAAGCGGTACATAAATAAAATATATAAATATATATAGACATTGACACACAGGTAGTTTTGGTTGATTGATGCGAATCCAATCGAGAATCCACACACACATTGATTACATCATCAATTAATTTACTATTACATTAACGTACATGTTTAGCTTGTGAAATATCACCGATTTGTTGTAAATGCACACATAGACATGTACATAATTACGAAGCGACAACGTTGCACTCAACTTTTATCATTTAAATACATAATATTATATATAAACTCATATCGTCAGTTTAAAATTTGAATACTTTTACACAAGTCGTCATTTCGCTGGAGAAATGACAGGAGCTTGCTCACGATATTCAAGCACAGTAATAGATATGTAGAGGAAACAATGTACTTTTGAGTCACATTATTTGGTGACCATAATTTTTCTGTCAGCCAAAATCCTCTACAAAAGAAATGAAAACTTATTGCGTAATTTCACAAAAACTTATTCCAACATTCATAAATCAAATCCATTAATTGTCACACGCAGTATAACTACACATTCGCACTCACTTTTCTCAACTCAACTGTTCCCCATGTTAAAAACGGAAACAAGCATAAATAGAAGACAGCGTGTCCAACACGAAGGAGCATGTATCACAAAAATGCTGGAAACAAAGCATTATTCTGCAAATGCACAAAACATGGCTTTGACAAAATTCTTCAAAAAATAAACTGTATTGTCCCTAACCGAATCTCTATTTGAACAGGCACAATTTTTCTGTCTAGAACAGTGCATCACTGCATGCGCAAAATAATACGTATACGACACTTTGTAAGTAGCGAAGCCACTATATTCTGTAGTTTCAATAAACCCATTATCACACGTAACAAGGAATGAATTATACCCATAGCATTGCTCAATTTCGAAGGAAATTTTGATTCTCTGGTCTCCAAGAAAGGACCAACTAAAAGCAGTCTGTTTCAAAGCTGTAAACTTGTTCCAGAAGCACTGACAGCTAATAAAATTGAATTCTCAACAGGTCTCTGTTTGCAGTTTACAAATCTCTAATCTCACATAGTCATGTCATGAAACGCAAACGTAAAACGCGAAAAAATATAATAAAAGAGAAAGCTCGAACCTTTCATTCATCAACAGAAACTTCCCGAGACGTAACAAAAAGGTGTAATCACATCAAACCGTACAATACTAATTAATTTGCAGCGTTTTTACGAGCTACACAGTAAATACTTGAATGGCCACAAAGACAAATTCACCCCTGCAAAATTGTAATCTAACAAGGAAGTTTTTCTGAATGTCACCACATCATCATGCGTTGTTTGAAATTTTGACACTTTATTTCCAGCAAATCACCCCACCGGTTTGAAAGTCAAAGTTGCGACACCACATCTCTCACACTTTTCCATTAATGTCGCTTCTTGTTGAAAGATGCAGTTTTGAAGATTCAACAGAACTGAACACAGAGGAGAAAAAACGTTGTGCGTGGAGCACGTCAAATGTTAGCTTACATAATCGAATCCAAGTGGAGCGGTGAATTCTGCATGGTTTCCAAACTTCGTTTGTTCCTCACATTGTTCACTCGTTTGCTCGAAGACGGCCCCGAGGCCATTCGACTATTTATGGACGACTTTGACGAGCTGGGATACGAGTCGAGAACGTGAATCTTGTTAAGATCCGACACGGACGTGGATGGCAGCGATCTCGATGACTTGACCAAAACGTTTCCGTTGTTCTCTGACGAAGCCGCCTTGACAGCTCGCAAGTTTTTATCGTTGATATTCGTCAAGGACGGCATGTCCAGGTCATCGTCAAAATCCGAGGGGTCCACAAGCCTTCCTGGATCGTCGTACGTCTCGCTTTGCGTATCTCTCAATTTGATAATCTGCTCGGATGAGGTGGAAGAAGCTGGTGCAGGGAATAGCCGCTTTGAATTGATATTCCCATTCCGTCTTGGGTGACCTCCTGAGGCCAACCCTGTAGTCACAGACACACCCACTGGACTAACCGTGTCGTAGTCGTTGCTAAGATTAGACGTGGACACTGTCGAGAGAGACACGGTAGAGGCGGCACTTGGCGAGAGCAGAGCTTCCGACTGCTTCCCCTCTTGCATCAAGTCTGCAAAGAGACAAAGCAAAAAAAAACTTTGTTCAACTTTGAATGTAGAGCAACGCTACACACATATCTACACTTTATACTCATTCATTCATATCACGGTTAAATATAAAAAATAAATGTAAACAGTCAATCACTAGTTTTCATATCTAAAAATAATACAAGTTTACAAATTATGTCATCAATAATAATACTGCATCATCATACAAAATAATATGGCTGATTTTTGGACCAAACAGGATGTTACAACAAATGAAACAAAACGCCTTCATCATGAGTAAATGCTATGTAAAAGAGAGCACACACGTATTAAACATGGCAGTTAGTAAGTGACAGCATGCAGAAAATAGTAGAAACTCGTTATAAATTTTCCTGTACCAACTGAAATCAAAATTGCAATTAGTAGTGGGATTTGGTTATTAGTAACAACAGTTAAAATTGCTCGATTACACTAAAGGTTGCAACAACAAGCTTGATATTATCATATTATTCGCAGCAACAATGCAACAACTGAGCTTGTCTCTGTTTAAGGGGAAGCTTGCTCATGAAAGAACACTTACCGAATGTGGGAAATTAACTTGGCTCTCGTTCATTCATGATCCAGTGATTTCAGGGAAGCGTTACAAATTACATTTGAAAATCAAGTGAATAATGCCAAATCGTACATATTAATCGTTACGTAGAGGGATATAATAGCAAACTGATCTTCTCGTTGTCCTAATTATTACTCCTAGTAATTCCGGTTGAAATTCATTGGTTTCATTTTTCAAGTCAAATGAGTATGTATCTCCACTGAATAATTTCTAAAGAGTTTTGAACATCATCTCCTTCTTGTTTGTTAATCTTTCATAAAATACATTTTAGCCACCTAACTGCTACTCTAGTATGTAATATGTCATATCTATTCCATATAAAACTGTTTTTCAGTTATTCCTAATCCTAATAAAAACGGACACATTCTCTAAATCTAATAATCCTCAATTATTATGCTCGTGTATGACACGAAAGACACAGAAAAAACGCTTTTTGTTGGCCTGTATTTTTTCTCGCCTAAACCATTTCTGGAATGGAGTTAGTAGCTTTGTAATTTAGACTGGTATAATATTTTGTTACGTCAGAAAAATAATTTAAGAAGAAGGCAGAGAAAGATTAGATTGATACAAGAGCAAGAAAAGTTTAACCGTATATCAGAGTCTTTTTTGTAAATTCGCATATCCCACGATTGACTTGATACTGCATTTCTCCTACTAATCTAGGTAATCCGTATTTTTTAGAATTATAGCTTTGACTTTGACTTGAGCACGCTCAATATCTCTGGATCGCTTGTCGAGACCGGAAACTAAACCTTGATTAGGCCTTCAACCTCAACGGCAGCTAGACTTCTTCTACGCATAACTTTCTGCGAGTCCCTAGCGGACCCTGGGTCAATTCCGGTGTCAGACGCGTGGCCGCTGCCAACTCTTTGAAACTTTTGCATTTCAGCAGCACTCCGATAGCTACTTCTGGACGCATTTCTATCAAGCGAGTGATGCACCCTGTCCATCCGTTGTTGTCCTGAAGGGATGAGCATTTCCTTCCCAACAGCATTGCTACCCATCACCATCTTCACATTTTGGAGCTCAATGATCGTCTGCTGCTTCGGCAGACCTCGTCGACTATTGTTGTTGTTTATCGTGTTTCTGCTCCCTATACTTGACGAATTGATGTTGTTGGGGAGCGTGGTTCGGTGATAAAATGATCCACGACCTGTGCCTACCATCCCGTCCTTGTCGAGCACATGAAGCCCCGAGCTGATGACCGCTGATCGGCCTCCAATTACAGGTCTGCTATTTCCCACAACGTGGGGATAATTATGATGATGATGATGGAGGTTCTGATGACCGTAGACGTTGTGGTGTTGGAGACAATGCTGTTGGGGTTGATGTGGAGAAGCAGCTACGCTGGTGAAACTAGCTACACTATTCGATTTCGAGTGAAAGTTGTCTTTCTCTATGACACTGTAGAATCTCCTGTCGCCTGCCAGGGAGTGAGGACGGTTTCTGCCGCTACCAATGCCATTATTGCTACTCATGTGGTTTGTGTGGTCTCTGAGAGGGATGCTGCCCATCATCATCCCTCCCTCGGTCTGACTACTACTGCTCGGCACTGTTGGGGCAGAAGACTGTCGTCCGATGTACCTCAGACTAGTGTGACTCCTACTCCGAGCGCCAGCGGTGGACCCTGGTGAAGATGTGGGAAAGGCAGAGAAGGAAACATCTCTGGGTATTGACTTACCAGGAACGGTTTGACGGTAATCTGATGGCACTGCTCGGCCGTTCCTCGTTTGACCTTTTAGAAGGATCTTTTCTTCTGGGGGAATCGCTGGGAGTCCAGGCATCGGCACCTTTGGATGAGGTGCACCGCCGTTAGCAGCGTCCACGGCGGATACAGGAGAAAATTGAACGGGTTGGTGTTGAATGGGTTGGACACTATGCGGAGGTGGTTGCTCGCGGTAAATTTTGTTTGCTCCTCCAAACGGGCCACCATGCCCTTGTTGAACTATGGGATCGTTGTTGCACTGTAGAATTTTTTAAAGAAATATTAACCCTTGGTCATAATAGTGGACGTTTCGTATAATATTTCAGATTCATTCGTCATACGTTTGAGCTAGGTTTTGCGGGAGTTGGCTGGGATGACTTTGATGGAGAGAGCATCCCATTGGGGTCACTTTTTCTAGGAAGTGAAACTACAAAATCTTGTGTAGCCATGCCGCGGGGATCTGCCGTGCAATTATACAATTACATACAGTTAGTATAACTTACTTGAGTGTAAGATATTCAGTATTGTACGTAAACGATTCTATTACCTATCAGGCTTGGATGACTTGGCCCGCATAGAACGAAGCAGCAATTTTGGCAGCAGTTCCCATGCGAAAACGGATTCTTGGCATTGGCTCTGCCAAATAACCCTTTGATCTGTATCAAGAGCAATTGACAAATTATTAGATTTATCTGTACAAATTTAAATAATGATTCTACGTGTTCAAACTCACGTCTTCATTAGTTGTTTGTTCTACAGCAATGAGATATGTATGAAATCCAGTCAGTCCTATCACAGTCCACATTCCAAAAAAGCTAATAAGGATAACAATGGCGCTACTTGGGGTATCTCGAAGAGCTTCCAGGAAATTCCCCTTTTCTTTAGAAACTAGAAATGATGAAGACGTCACAATAATGAACCACATTCACGAATACAAACAATTTAACAATGGTTCTTCAAGTAACACTTACGCATTGCAAGGTGAGCAATAGATGCAGATAGGACGAAAACCGCTAAAAAACTAAGTGAAACGATGAATGTGTAAAAACTTCGGTAATTTCTCTTGCCTGAAAAAAATCAAAATTACATTTAAATCTTCACCTTACCTAAACCGTTGTCAAACGACGCAGTTTGAGAAAAAAGACTCACCAATGCAATTTCCGAGAAAGGGACAGTGATGATCAAATCTGTCCACGCAGTTGTCACACACACCGCAGTGAGAAGCTCTCGGAGGGCGAAACATTTTGCAAGTGAAACAATACTTGGACTTAATAATCTGCCCATTAACCATAATATCTTTGGTCCTCGGGGGAGGTCGAAAGTTGGTGCTGTAGTAGCGTTTCTCTAGGTTATCTGCTTCTTGCTGCGAAGCTCTAGGTAAGATTCCAGGGTCGCTGAAACTCGTCTTCACCATATTTACAACTACACTTATAAATAATAAAGATCCCACGATGGGAATAGCGACGGTAAGTCTCTCTGTTAAAAAGGGAGCGCTACAACAAAAAGAAAAAAAGGACAATCAGTCAACAATACTCGTTAAATCGATAGTTAGTTTTATCTAATAAAAGTGTGATAATTAAATGTCGCCTTACTCAAAAATTATGAACAAGGTAAAGGTGAGTAGGATAAGCGCAAAACTAAGGACACAAAAGCGAATGCTGGGAGCAGTCATGACTCGTCCATCACAATAGAATTTGTTCTTCCCCGGGAAGTACTCCCATTTTCGGCGGAGGTTGGATGTGTCCTCCACCTCCCCCTCTGGCTCGTAACCACCGGCCTCCACCTCCTCAACACTCGTCGCTGTAGGAAGCACATTTACGCGAGAGACGCTCAGCGTCGTCGTCGTGCTGAGTTTGTCTTGCTGATCCTGCCCGGGTGATCCCGTGTTCGCACTACCGTCTCCAGTGTCTTCTCCCATGGCTGTCCCACGTTGTCGAGAGCAGAACTGACATGACCTTTCACAACGTGATAACAAGCGCTACCCCAATTCTACGCACAATCGGATGGGTACTCAAGTCTCCACCATTCCGTGAAACTCGAACACAGCAACACACTCACAACGGGAACGAGTTCCACAAACAAATCTTCCTTGTTTCTTTCTTGTAAAGGCACATAAATGGGAAATGGGCTGGGTGATGAAGCGTAAAAAAGGACAAACTCCCTACTGACGATTCTGATGAGATACGGGATATAAGATTTCAACAGGATTGTGCAGCAGCTTTCCGAACAGCAACACAATAGCTGGCTGGCCCACGCATCTGTAACAAAAACAAATAGAAAGACTAAGCAAAACATACAGAATCTCATCTGAACAATACTATTAGGGCTAATCCCTTCTTTTTACACGCTGTTGTGTAAACCGCGTAATCCTACAAGAGTGTCATTTACACTCAACCTTTCACTCATTGGTTGCATACTCCAAACAAATCTGTCTGTAAATAGTTTCATACAGTCGCATAAACATAAGTATCCAAACTTTCTTCAGTCAATATTGAATATGTGAACGTCCTGGTATGACTTTCAACTATCCAGTAACCTCTCCCCTATATAATCATGACGAAAACCTCTTCTACTGTTCCCTGTACGATTGACGTCCACTCCCCACGACATTCGTGACGCCAAACCAATGATCTACTTCACATCAAATAAATTCTCAGTTAATTACACCCTTATCAACTACGTGCCAGTTCACTAATGGCCAGTAATGACTTCACGTCCACAAATACACATAAAAACGCAGAAAAAAATTTAGAATTACGACCACGTTAATGAATCTCACCTGGTCACACTACAGAGGTGGAGTCCAAACTGGAATTCTTCGGTGGAACACACTTCGCTGACAACTTGGTCGTTCCCACTTCACAAACTGAGGCGGATAGCTGGGCTGACGAGACCACCTTCACCTTCTTATCGTGTCCCCCATTCGATTCCGTGGACTCCAGAGATGATAAAGATGATGGGCTCCACCTGTGCTTTTGTTTACCTACGAGGGAGAACAGAGGTGTACAATATGATTTTCAGTTAACAATTTCACACCACTCTACACTACGTTCTTCAATTGAGTCTGATTGCAAAAAATGTGAAGTGAAAACCGAACCATTTTTTTCTATTAAATTTCTATCTTACATGTTAATAGCAAAAAAAATGTGAATTCTCGGGAAAACCATAATATTAGTGCACGTACCTCTCTCAAACTACTCCTCGTTTCACACAGAAAAACAGAAGAATCTCACAAAACACGATGATGACGATGATGGTAAGTCCTGTTGTGTTTGTGCAATGCATTGGAAAGATATGTGAAAAAAACTCGGGACACTCGCATTTGATTGTGGACGCACACACATTTCATTTGTGCTTCACACAAAAAGCGTGAGTGAGATGCAGAAGCATTGATGAGCTTGTCGGTATTGCTCATCACACGCATAAGGCACTGTACTCACAAAGTCTTTGTATAAAAAAACTTGTAATGCATGCCTATGTAATAGATGAGGATTGCATGAAATTTTGCGATTCATAAGCCATCGGGTGTTGTTCTGTTCCTGGAAGAAGAAACGGTTAAAATTGTGGAAATTAAAGCCATGAAAATTTTGACAATGACGACTCCTCATTAAAAAGTATATTTTGTATCTAAAATTGATTTTTTCTGAGTCTGCAAATGTCGGAGGGATGGAAGCAGTTAAAATGAAGGAAATGTGCGTCAGTCCTGTCAGAATGTCACCACTTTTAATGGAGCGTGTCGAATGGGAAACACGAGCTTATGTCACGTATGAAAAAAATGGCTCATATTTTGGGATTTTGGTGATATATGATTTTTGAATGTGTTTTAGTGATGCAGTGTGTGAACGGCACGTGTGTCCTCTTCTCACACCATTACAAAACTCGGTTATTATTTTAGAATTCACATTTTTGGGGAATGTGTTCCATATAAATCATTTTCTTGGTCTTGGCTCGGTGATATATTGGATAGGTCTACTGTAGCATTGGTAGCCGTCGGAGGAATAAAAATCATAAATGATGTACTTCTTCGCTGGTAGCAATCAGAGCTTGGATACTTGATGGGATAATAATTTATAAAAATGATTCGTCTTCAATCATGGGAAACGGTACAAAATGGCACTTTTGTGGTTCATCCAAGTCAATTTATCGGTGTATTATTATATGCTCATAATTCGTTTTTTCGTAACGGGAGATATATAAAAATCACCTTGCACGTCCTCGTCAACCCTTTTTTTCTGAAACATTCGTCATTCACGAATGGAGACACAGACTGTGTGACATTTATTCTGACAATTTGAAGAACCACACCGTAAAATTGGCAGGATGAACTATATCGTCGTCATTGTCGGTGTTTTATTGGCGTATTTGCTCGAGTAAATGATGCATTGAGGATTGCTTTTGAATTGCCACAGATCTTGAACTTGATATAAAACTGAGGATGTCACGGTTTGACAAGTGTCAAATCACTTCCTCCCCTCGTCGTGTTCGGAGTTTGCGAGGAGCTTCTCATCAGACTCTCGTCATCATGGGCAGGCCATTCTCGTTCGCTCTTCGGGAGCTCCTAGTAATCGTAGCTTTGCTGCTAAGTGTGGCCCCACAAAGTGGGAAGCAAAAGAGCCTCGTGTCCGCCGCCAGGTCCAGTTCGTCATCCTCCTCAGCATCGGCATCAGTGTCTCAGGACTTGAGCGGAACCACAGGCTCCTCCTCATCGTCATCCAGAGATCGTGATCGCGAGCTGATTTCCGCGCAGTACCGGGCAAGTGGGCAGGATCCCCGTGATTTGGACGCGGGTGATCCCGGTGGCGGCTCCCTTATCGATCCCATGACCGCCGCGGCGGCGGAAGAGGAAGTGATGCCGTTGTCCAAGTACGTAGCTGCGAGTTCCAGCTCTTACTCCCCGACCAAAGTGAGAATGAATCGGTACAACCAGGCAGGCTTCTACGACCCTTATCCCGCCTACTCATCTGCGGCATTCTCGACAGTCCCTTCGAGCTACTACCCGTACAACATGTACGGCGGCTTCCGAGGCGACAATCCAATGCTCGATACGTACCCTTACTACGAGCGAGACCGAATGAGGGAGATTCAGACGAGGGCAATCCAAGCGATGGCAAGTTATCCGAGTTCGAGCAGCACGACCTCCAGCCACCGGGACAGCTTTGGGGGAAACTTCTTCAGTAGTGGAGGTAGCGGCTCGTACAAGGAAGGCTACCGCTCCGGTGACTCTGACGCGGTGGGCTCAGGTCATGGTCATGGGCACGGCGACGACCACGGACATGGACATGGACACGGGCACGGACACGGCTGGACTAACCATTACACGAGCAAAGTGAACACGAACGCCATCGGACTCCTGGGACTGTTAGGACTGCTCTCATTGCTGTCCAATGTGCTTCTCCTCTTTACTACAACGACAACGACCACCGCTGCCGCTGGAAGGCGAAAGAAACGACAGGCGGATGAGTCAGAAGTCAACGAAACGCTGGAGCAGAAGCGAGAGCGGATCTTCATGGAACTTTTGCCTCATCTCACCCCAGTCGCTCATGCCAAGGATGGAGTGCTCCCTGTGGACTGCACCCTCCGAGGGGTGTGCCTCGCCAACAGGGTACTCGTCCAGGAGATGGGTCTAATGGGACGAACTGCTGGAGCCAGAATATCCTCCGCTATTGTCAAGCTCCTCGACAAAGTTGGCCCGACCTCCGACAAGAAATCAACGTCAAAGGCGAAGTCAACAAAAAAGAAGCTCGAGAGCGCTGCCCTCGACGGGAGAAACCAGAAAAATTGCGAAAAGGCCTACCCCGTCTGCAGATCCCTCGAAGGGAACAGCGTTGGCCTGCCTTTTGTGATCAGAATGCAGGACTTGCCGCATCTCATCTACAAAGTGAGCCAGTTGACGACGCGAGGCGTGCCCCTGAATTTGTAGAAGGAAATCAGATTTTAATTTATTTGTACAGAGCATAGTTCCAAAGTTATTCATGACAGACAAACGCATACTCACTGACCACTTTTTAAACGAATGACCTTGACAATGACCGACTGACGGACGAGAGGACACGACAGTACAAAAACCGACATATTTAGTACGTTAAATTTACCGTAGTGTTCCGACAGACTGACATTTGTGACTCATAACCGCAAACACACTGTTGACACACTTGTTGCAGAGACGTGCCCTCGCACACACTCCATTGACATGATTTGTTTACAACAAATAAACATTTTTCAGACGAATTTCTCCGATATCTCGAAAACAAACTGAATGAAAATTGACGTCAATACATTTCTCTCCGGATTTGACAATGACATTGACAGACTGACGCACACTTTACCACACACATTGCCACAATAAAAATTAACCGAATTACTCAAACAAATCGATGGCACCACTTTGTATTTCTCATTGATGCATATAAAATGGGATGCTCTCATGCACGAGTGAATGCAGCGTTTGTGGTCGGCATTTGAAAACATTTTTTGGTTATTTTTTTGTGCAATAGAAAAATCCGTTTTTTATTACTTCCTTTTTACGTTAACATGACTCACGTGAAGATTGAGACAGAGTCAGAAAACAATAAATTACAAGATCCGAAGTAATGCTCTCATAAGGAAATAAGGAAAGAGAAGCTCGGAGGCAATACAAAACAGTATGGCACAATTGACTGTGTACACCTGTGCGGGAGGGGTGTCGAGTTTGTGACGCCTCAGCACCCCTTCTGCGGACTGAGCAAACAAAATATAAAAAAATTGGGGCAAGGAGAAACAACTGTACAGAGGTCACCGATAACAAGGGTTGAGGGTGAGTGCACCCCCGACAAAACGATTGACATTATTTCATTTTTCGGGAGTGTTCCCACGTATAAATTACTACGAAGAGAGTTTTTAGAGTAGAAACGACGGAAGAAGAGAAGATTTCAGCCTTGAGAGAGTAAGATGATAGAGGGGAAGAGTTGATTTAGTAAGCATAAGACACAATTGGGGAGCCAAAGGAGGTGGAGACGACGGCTGGGGCGGCGACCTTGGCGATAGCTGGGGCGGCGTAGGCGACAGGGGCCGCGCGGACAACGGCTGGTTGACAACGGGTTGGGCGTAGGCGACAGGGGCTGCGCGAACGATTGGTTGGGCGTAGGCGACTGGGGCTGCGCGGACCACGGCTGGCTGGGCATAAGCCACTGGAGCGGCGACAGCCTGGAAATAATTGTCAAAATGCACATTTGAATCTCATTCTTCGCGGAAGAAAACGCCTCCAAAAAACGGAAGGAAATTATTGAGCTTACGCGGACGGCTGGGGCGGCGTAGGTGGAGTAGCTGACAGCTGGAGCGACAACTCCGGCGGAAGCAGCTCCGAAGAGGGTGAGGGCAACAAGGACCTGAGGGGACACCGAAACAAACAAAAAATTAGCACTTCCTTCCTCCAGAAACTCACTCACGCTCAGGCGTCTGGTTGCACGTTGATTTAAAATTGAGGAGCACACTGATCCTTGACTTGCCTTGAACATGATGATTTCCAAAAAAGGTTTCCAACAACCTGTGTGACTGGTGAAGCTGAAATGTGTCTTCTCCTGAGAGCGTTTAGCAAATGTGTCGTTTACACCATGTCTGACCCCTTTTTATACTGATTTCACAAACTTGACAAGAGTGAAACCTCACCAGCTAACAAACGTAGACACACACATTGAAACATACATATTAACTCTGTGTGTGGAAAGCTAGTATATTTTTGCGTCTCTTAATTACAGGTAATGTGGACCACAACGGGAAGGTCTTTGCATCTATTCTCAAACGACGACGCTATCGCGAAAAAAAACTGATCATTATTCAATAGACGAGATTACATGGTCGCCGATATCTCATCTTATTTGGAGTGAAAAAGTCATCATCATCATGACTCGCATTAGCATAGCACACACAAGAAGAGAGGGCGACGCATCAAACAGGGTGTAGCCCCTTTGTCACAATACACTCAGCGATTGCTCCTCAATGAATCAGATGCTCCATAATACTATAACGCAACTCAATTGATAAAAAAAACCTCTTCAGTTTTTACACATAAAAAATATAATGCTCCCTCTCGATCTTAACGTTTACAAGTGCGTAACGATGCAATTCACCGTTGAACAACATTCATCATTTTCTCACAAAAGAGAGCATCATTCAGACTCATGGGGCACATGTATTTTTTTAAAAATAAAAAACGTAAAAATGTTTTGTCTCAGCTCTTTAGTCTTGATCCCGTAATAAATTAAATGGTTATCGTAAGCCTTTTTTTGTATAACCGTAAACGGTCATTAGTCATCGCTGTTGAAAAAAAAAACGGTTTTCGTAGAAGATCACCTGTTGTCCTCATGCTGCGATTATATAACAATCACATATTTGTCATGTATCGCATTCCAAACAATTGCCGAGACATTTTTGAAGTGTGTGGGGAGCAGAGTCACAATGAGAGTAATAAAAGTCAGTTGGAGCACACGCTCAAGATTTTCACGTGTTATTATACGGGGATTGTGAGGACTCATGCAAAGTGGAAATCAATAGAGAGAACAGGTTTTTTTTTATCATCCTGATTCTTCTAGATGTACGCAAAATTCTTTTGAGATTTTTGCGTGTGCGTTTGAGAGTGATGAAAATGAAAGGTAATCCAATATTTCACTTGAAGTTGAGTGGCGATTGAAGTGAGGTGGTGTGCTCGTAAAAAATGTACAGGGAGGATGTTGTAAGGAAGACAAGTGCATCTTGCGACAACATGTGTACTCTACGCTTTTTGACGTCTTTGCTGTCTGGCATGATCTTAATATACTTTGATGTAGGGCAAAAAAAACGAAGGAGTGGGCTTCCATCATTTTGACAGCTCCTTCACTTGAGCAGCCCAAATACAACGTGACAACTTGACTGGCTGACACTTTCTTGGCAAAATATGTCTCACATTGCCCCCACATTGAGGGATCATAATTTTTGTTGTGTGACACTCTCGAGTATAATCTGTGGAAAAGTTGCTCTGATTATGCAACAAGTGCATCTCATTTCGAATTTGCACACTCACAATGAGAAAAAATGCGTTGGCCCTCCCTTTTGCATTTGTCCTTTGAAAAAAAAACTTTATATTATTGTGGTGGTATGATGGTGGTCGAAGGGTGAGTACAAAATCAAGATCAATATCAACAAGGTCGAATTAGCAAAAGCCGCAAAAGAATGCTCGCATACACATTTATCTCTTTCAAAAATTTACATCACTTTTCGTCGTTCGCTCTTGAGTGATGGATAAGTGTACAAAAAGAGTTTGAGTTGTGATCAATCAATAAAGGGAGAGAGTGCGAATGAAGAGAGAACTCGGTAAATTGACAATTGTTCCTTGTCACTTTTGATTAAATCGGATGTGCTCTTTGCACACTCGAGAAATTGAATAGAGTTTTGACTATTTGTGACGAAGGTTACAAGCCGCATGACATGTGCCCAAGTTATGCATAAATAACAATACGTAATTTAATGAGATTATGCAGATGACACACGACATTTCATTATGAATTACAATTTCATCCCCACACAAAAAGAGCACACTCATTGAACAACCTTTTGTTTTACGAGGGGTGAACTCTCGCAGTCATTCTTCTGAGAAATTCAACGATAAATGAGAGACACTCATAAATAAAATGGAAATGAGCAATTAATGTCGGTGTTAGTGGACGGAGTGGGCTGTATTTAACTGTGTTGCGGCGCACATAATCAAACAGATTTTTTGAGGCTTTGGTGAATGTGCATGGCACAAGCAAATTAAGTCACCAAAATAATAACATGCGTTTTCAAGCTGTGCTATATCTACAAGTCTATCGAGTCGTGCCAGGAACAAAGGAACAAGATTTGGACGCTCTGAAATGAGAAGGACAAGGTCTACGAAAAGTCCAAACTCGGATTTTAACTACACAAAATGCAACCCTAATGACATATTGTGAGAAGAACTCAGAAATAGAAGTGAGACGACCACACCTGGTTGAGACATGATGACATCCTTTTCGGCATCTTTGATTTCCAAACATTCCGCAGGAATTGCCAAACTCCACAGTTCCGATTTGGAGCGAACCATCATTTGCCAAAACTCTATACTCGCCATAAAAGTATGACGTGACAATGCTGCCAGATATTTGCTTAGAAATACGAATTTGACATGTAACCTTCGTTCACACACAACTTTAACGCAACTTTTGACGATGAACTTGTAGTGGCAACTGGCGCGCGTGCTGATTTATTGGTGGCAATTTTTTTGACAGCTCTGACAGCTCCTTATCTTGCTACACTTTTTATGCAAATTGGTGGAGGCAATCCATTGTCTTTTCGCGTGTCATAATTCAATTTGCTCATCAATTACTTACTCCTTCTAGAGATTACGCGATAAATGAGAGGAAGTGGAAGGATTTCCTGTTGGCAATGTCAACTTTTTTTGTCCACAATAATGGCACTCCGACCTAATCTCCTTTGCTGCCTACGCATCATTCATTATTAATTAGAGCTTATTTCATGTAAACAAGGTGAACGTGACTGTTTTATGAAACAATGTTCGATATCACTATTAGGCGGTGGTGTTGATGGTGGGACACTGCCCAATTTAATTATAAGCCGGCTCCAAGTGCCTTGGACCAAAGGTGTGGTTTTAACAGCAGAACCGGCTTCGAAAAAATTTTTCCAGATCATAAAATGTAGGATGACCAACGCTCACTCTTTCCAGAATCAATGAAGAAAATAAGGCACTTGAATTTTTGCTCTTAAAACTAATTAAACTTCTCCCACACAAAATAAAGGAAGGAATCTCGTTAACGTTTTTAAGGGAATCTGGATAATTAGAATTATAACAAAAAAAACTAGTTTTTAATGTGCTCTGGTTTTTCATTGAGTCATAATTAATAATTAAGTCGATCGGGATGGGCGAGTGCGTTTTGTGTACACGAGTTTTACACATTGTAAAACATTTTTAATGGAACGATTAAACATGTCTGTTATTTTTCATCTATATTCATTCCTTGCGTGTGACTTTTGACCTTTATTAAAGTGCTCGAGAGACCTGCGTGGTTGAGTCATATTTGTCTAAATGACTTGCTAATGGTGTGTATATAAAAAGATCGAGTTTGAAACTTGACACATATTATCCAAACAGTTATATAACTTACAGGAACAGGTTTGCCCTGTGGGCAGCTACTTTACTCGGCTCGTAATTGTGATAATCAGATTGTGACAGATTAGGTTGCCCAGTGAAATGATGCTGATTGTAATAATAACAAATGCAGAAGCAGAGTGGACGACAGATTTGGTGCTCTCTAAAGAGCAGCGATTCCAACAATTTCATTCCACTCACTCGTTGACCGCTAAAATAGCAGTAAATGAATACATATTAGAGTTCTCTCTATCATTATGTAGATGAGCTCGAAATATGTGCTCTCCTTCACTACCCTCCACCAAAGATGGAGACGACAAACTTGTCATTTGCTGCAGAGCTGATAACCATCTCGATCAGAATTCACATCATTTTCTAGTTTATTATTAATGTTCTCCACTTTGTTGCATCATCCTCGTCACCATCAACATCGACACAGGAGTCTTCGAACGTGACCATGATTCCATTTTTCACCACTGCCAACAATGTGTGTTATTATTAGGAGTGATTGTGACCGAAGAGCGCTCACCAAACTACACCATGTTTTTCACGTGATTTTTTATTAATAGCAAACCAGGTGCACCTTCAACAGTACGCATAATAAATGCGCAATAATAGTAATATGCGTCATTTTCGTGATGGCTTCCATAATCGCATTCCGTACACGCTAAAATGTTAAAACAATAGGGTAAAGTGAAAAAATTGGAAAATTGTATGCCACTCTGAGAGTGATTTGCATTTTAATCATAAAAAACGGAATATTATTAATTATGCAATGCTTACACACAGAAAACTGAACATGTTTGACAATGGACAAGGTAAGAGTGACATATTAGGTGGTGTGGTGCACCTTGCCACAAAACAAATACATGAAGTGATTGACATTGAACGAAATCAGAGCAGAAACTCATTGTATAGAGCCTACCCTAATTTCTGGCAGTGTGCCGTGTGCATGTGCAAGAAGAAAGATGTGCATTTATCATTTACGCTCAGGAGAAAGGAAGTTGTGTGAGAAGCGTGGCCAAATAATTTGCAGCTCTTTTTGCGTGACACGGAGATCTTAATTAATTGAGAAAAATTGTGTGAGCAAATAGTAATGAGAGGCGAGTCATGATCTTCCCATCGACAGTGTGTAAACATTTATTGGGAACTCTCAACACGTATTATTATTAGGAGAGGTAGCAGTCATTCACACCTTTCCTCATTAGGCCTCAGTGCTTGTAAGATTAGAATTTCTAGAGACACGTGCGGTCTCACACTCCTGCGGTGTGTGACGTGGTGGTCTCGACTTTGTTCCTAGTTTGCACAACAAAGAATGTACTCTACCAAAAGGGATTTACCGAATAACCCAATTTTTTTTGAGGAACATGACAAACGGACAGCGGCAGGTGTGTGCGATGAGTGAGTTTTGAGCTTGTACAAAAATGTCAAAGACTAAAACATTTCATAGATTGACTCCAACAATATTTACAGTAAGGCCCCTCTCAAAGGGGGTGAGTTTCTGAGCGTTATGGGGTCTTATTCTCGACCACTGCGTTGAATCCATTTTTGGCGTCAGCGTAGTAACGAACAGTGCGGACCACGCCGTCAGGTTGCAACACGCTGTAGTGACCGCGCACCACGTCCCCGTCTCGAGACTCCTGCGAACACATCAAAGAGAGAAAAAAAATCAATCACAACCCGCAAAAAATGCAGGCTCATATCGAGTCAATATGGAGTATCATAACGATATTTATTCTTCGATAAGCCATATAACGTGTATGCTCCTACTATACATTTCCTGTGAACATTACGCAATGGATTTTTGTTGCGCAAGAAATGTAAAACTGTAAAGTGTTAATTTTTATCACCGGTTTTCATCATCAGTCCCCGATCATTTAGCTATAAAAAAAATGTTTTTTGCCAGTTTATGCTTTTGTTTTGAAGTTGGTAATGTTTGCATGCCTTGTGGCAGCCAAGTTTTCAATCACAATTTTGCAAAGAGGGTAAAAAATGTAAAGTATGAATGATATAATGGATTATGCTGGTTAATTGTACTAAAGTTCCCAATTCATTTTCATGTGCTTTATAAACGTATTTTACATTTTTTATTCATTCGTTTTTTTGGATGCTCATAAAAGTTTTCCAGTTTTCATAAGAAAAAAGAGGTTTCGCATTGTGAAGACTGGCGAGGGTTAGAGACAAGATAGAGCTTACAAGAAGATGAATTGGAAAAAGTACAACTGGTCTACACAGCATTGCATTGTGATGCTTCATTAGCTAGTTACTACTAATCTTGTTGGTGGTAATAGGGGGATGAAGGGTGGGGGTGAGGATACGGACTTACCGCAGCGCTCTTGTAATCCTGGTGATGAGGACTGTGGACAACGTACGAGTACGAGTAGTTTGGGTCCTGTGGGTAATGGGGTGATGGATGATGGTGATGAGGTGGTGGGGGTGGATGGACGGGGTGAACTGGAACAACTGGCTTCACAACCACCTTTGGCGTCGGCCTCGGGTGGTAGTCACTGTAAGATGGACTAGGGCGGTGGGTGTGAGAATGATGGTGAGGATAGTAGGAGGGGTGGTGAGATGGATATCCGTAGTGAGAAGGAGGGTAGTGAGGGTAGTAAGGTGGTGGTGGGGTGGTTGTGGTTGTTGGGCTTGGTAATATGATTTTTACCGCGGCTCCACCTCCTCCACCACCGCCATTGTTTCCTTGACCAGATTGAGAAGAGCCTCCACGAGGTGGATGACGTCCACGTCCACCTCCGCCTCCATTATTTCTGCCACCTCCGCCGCCGCCGCCACCACCTCCGTTATTGGACTGCTGAATGAGTTTGATGAGCGTATTTGCAGCGGAGGAGGAAGAAGAACCGCCACCTTGAGACCCGGATGAGCTTGGTCGGTATCGATTCGATTGCTGCGATTGCTGATTCTGATCACCTTCTCCGCCCTGCGCCACTATGATGTATACTGGCTGTTGTTGTTGCTGTTGGGAGCCACCGTTACCCGAGTCACTCTGCGGATAATACGGATCTTCCCCGTCTGAGCCGGAAGAGTCGTCTTGGTTTTGAGGAACCGGGATGATGGCCACTATCGTCTTCTGGGTGGCATTCGCCTCCGAATCCTGAGCCGGAGGGTAGTTCGGACTGGGGTGGTAGCTGTAGCGAGGTGGTTGCGACAGTGTTAGTCCTGTGAGGTGTGACATCACTGCTATGCTCGACAGCAGGACCCACCGCTGACCACTGGCCATTTTCTAATGAGAAGGTTTCCATATTGTATGAATAAAAAACCACCACTAGACGACGTTTACAAACATAACTATTTTTTTAAATTAAAAACTTACGTTTCTAAATCGACGCTTGTCTCCGTATTTAGTGTGCTTTGTATTCACTACTCCTTCCGATTCTAAAAGCCTGCTTTTGTAACTCTTTTACTTTGCTTCAGAAACTTCAAAAAGTTTTGCGCCACCAAAAATAAAATGTTTTTTAGTAAAGTAAAATAAAAAGTTAGGTTTTCAAGACGGAAGCTCCGTTGTCTGCTTATACCACCGGGAGCGATGCAATGTGAGAAGTGAATGAAATGGTAAGCTCGACTTTTTTATTTATACACCAGACAACTTTCCTGAGTTTTGAAGAGTTGATAAGGACTTCCTTCCTCCAAATTGCTAAAAATACAACCCTTACAACTTTATGCCACACAAGCCTTACTAAAAAAAAGTGAAGTCTCTTATGAAGCCATGATACGGTTACGACTTTTCTTATATGATCCGTTTACACCATTTTTTATGCAATCAATTCGTGGAATTTGAAGAAGTCGGAGACTGCAAAACGATCAATACAAAGCTTACGATTTGAAAACGTAGTGGATGTCACCTCCCAACATTTCGTTTATGTAGGCCGACAATTGAGATGAAAAGTGACATAAACTCAAATCGATGAGATGACAAGATATCCCCCGCTTATATTTGTATACGCATAATGTTTGTAAGGTTGTTGTTCCGTCATTCGACGTAGGATGAAAATGCAGGTGTCAAGTGTCGTCGCTGTCAGCGTGCTCCTCGCATCGTGACTCAATCCCCGGTTTTGCGGACAGACTCACACTTTCTATTGTCTTTCCTGTCGAAATGGATTAGTAGTCGAGAGATCTTAAGAAGATTACAGCGATGTTCTACAGAAGCTGTGTGCATTCAATTCTAATCGTGTTGCTAAAATGCATACTTTTAGAATTCGTGACGCTGATAATAAGAGGGAAATGATGCAAACTTGACTTAATTTCTCGACTAATTAGTCAATCGGGGGAGTAAAATTGTTCCTCAAACCGATTGCCCTAAATGTCACAACAGTGGAGAGGGAGTGGTATCATAATTATTCACTAAAAACAGAGTTTTTTATTTCATATATAATATCTTACACAATGCCGACTCAGTTTTAACATTTTTAACTATCGTACAAAAAATGAGTAATAATGATAAAAGGTTTAAGTGTGATGCGTTGTAGTTGTCGTGAGGTGGTGTCGTTTACGCCACCTCAGGAAAAATGGACTCTAGGGGGAGACTCGGGTTTTCGGTGGCCATTGCGATAAACTTCTTCCCACTCCGTTTTCCCGAGGAGCCTGAGGAGCTCACCGAAGAGCTGATCCGAGGTCGCGGCGACTTGGCCACGTGAATCGTGCCGTGCTTCAGTCCTTTATTCTGCTTCCGCTCTGAACCAATCGCCTCCGTCGTCGTGGAGGTGGAGCTTTGCGACACGCTAACTCGAGGCTGATTCCCACCTCCACCGCCGACTTGAAGGCGTTTGTTAGGGCGAAGTCGGTTGTTCAGCAGGCCTTGCTTGATGGGTTGAGGTCCTGCGCGTTGAGGTAGCACGGCCACGGGGGTGCTTGGGGTGGTGGACGAGGTGGTGGCGAACGTGGTCGTGCTACTGCTCACCGAAGTTGAGGTAGTTACCGTTCTCTCCGAGACTTCCTCCTCGGGACTCTGGTCCGTGTGGAGGTTCTTGTGGACAATTTGCGTGGGAACGACTAAAGGACTGCGAAGTTGCTTGATTTGGAGGCGTCGAGGAGGTTCCTCCCTCTCTTCCTCTTTTTCCTCTTCGTCGTACTCTGGACTGTTCTCGACGTCCTCCTCATTTTCCTCCTCGTCACGCTGTGGCTGCCGCTGTCGTTGCCGTTGTCGCCCTTCGCGTTGTACTTGTTGGTGGCGATAAGGAATCGGGAGGGGCTCGCCTTCTTCTCTGCTGCGTTGTCTGTTTTGGAGGAGTCGCGGTCTAGGTTTCTCCTCCAAAGGCTCTTCCTCCTCGGTCCGTTGTTGCTTTCTGGGTGGTGGCCGGAAAGGGGCGGCAGGGCGAGCGATTCCGAGCACAGCGCGAGCTTCGTCTGAGGTCACTTCAACGGATCGGTTTCGGTTGAAGCCTTGTCGACTCGGCTTGATATGATTAGCCAGTGGGCGTGGGGATGGAGATACATTCTCCTCGTCGTTGTTGTACTCCTCGTTGTCATATTGGGCGTCGTCGTCATTGTCATTTTCCGCGTTGTCGTTGTAGTAGTCCACGTCGTTGTGAGTTTTTCCTCGGGACACCACCTCCCGCTTTGCCCCACTTCCTTCGTCCTCCGCAGAAGGTCTTGCTCGAAGACGTAATCTCTGAGGTTGGGGCAACACCGGCCTCTCTTCCTCTTCTTCCTCCTCCTCCCCATTATCCTTGTCTTGGAAAGGCTTCCTAGGTCTCTTCGTCACCGGCACTTGTCGTCCCTCCGCCACCTGCTCGGAATCCGTGAGAGGCTCTCCAGAGTTGATTTTTTTCCTCCTTTGCTGCAAAGCTTTCAGCCTGTCTGACGCCGAGCCTGGAGGGATCCTTCGTGCAGGCTTCCGATTCGCGATGACGTCCTTTGGCGACAACTTTATCGACTCTGGGAGAGCGTCGTCGCCCTCCTTTTGCTCCTTCTGGGGCTTGTTCCGTCTCGAGCCTTGGACCTTCTTTGGCGCTGGGGGCTTGAACGTGGGTCTCGCCGCTGGTGGCGAGAACCGACTTGGACCGCTGCTACTGCTTTCCGCCTCATCCCCTCTGCTACTTTGGGTAGTCGTGGAGGACGAGGAAGTGGAGGTACTTCTTTGATCTTCTTCCCTGAATCGACTACTGAATCTTCCCGGGGCGTCTGTCGGCTTTCGCTCAATTTGGGCGGAGGACTGCGTCACCACTTCGGATGGAGCGCCACGTTGCTGCTGAGCATTCAGTTGGCCCACCGGAATGGGACGGAGGCGGGGACGCAGTTTTCTCACTGGCTTCACTTTCAAAGGTTGGTCATCCTGAATGTCTTGCTCTGACTCTCGAGACCTCTCCGAAGTATTGGAGGAGTTGTCTCCAATATTGTTTTGGGGTCTAGGTCGAGGACGACGGGATCTCGGTGTAGGTCTGTTGCCACCTTCGGTGGTTGTCTCAAAAGTATTTGCGGCTGGTCCCGGTGTCACAGATTCCCGGAGTATGGTGCCCCGCTCAGTTTGGAAGGAGCGGTTGTTGTCCTCATCCTCCTCCGTTGCTCTGGAGGATGACGACTGAATGGGAACGGTTTCCGTGTACGGATCCGGGGTGGTGACATGAGGCTTCCTTTGTCCAGGTCGAACCTTCCTTCGTCGTGGAAGCACTGACTGCCCTTCGCCACCATTCTTTTCTCGCGAATTCTGCGGCTGGCCTCGAATGAATTGGGAGCCAGGTCGGAGTCGTCTCGGCTCATCGATGCCCTTCGAGTTGTCCTCTTGATAAGGTCTCAGCGTCACGGTTTCCACAATGTCCAAGCTGTTCTCTTGCTGCGGCCTTGCCGTCGGCTGCGGACGAAGGCGGTGAGTGGACTGATTGATCCTGGACGGAGGTCCGTGCTCAGGTTGTCTCTGCTTCGATCTCAAGTGCTTCTGCGGACTGGCGAAGCTCGGCTTTGTCGTGACGTGAGCGACTTTTCCGTCGAGGACCCCGGTGACCTTGTCAAAGACCGAGTTGATCGCTGTGTTCGGCACTGGACTTCCGTATACGTGGTTCGACGTGATTTTCTGTCCTGCGTACAAGCCTCCCTCTTTGCTCAACATCTTGCCGGTGGTGTACAACGGCTTTCCGGTTGTTCTCGGTGAGGTGGGCGTGTCCGCAGTGGTTGTCTCGCGGAATCTGCCCTTTACTGGTCTTTGTCTAGGACGCTCTTGAGAGGCGACAAGGGTGGTTGGTCGAATTCGCTGTGGAATAGCTGCTGGCGTCGTGGTAAACTCTTGAGACACCTGCTCCTTCTTCGGGAAAGGAGGAAATCGGAGCACCGAGCTCTGTTGGGGTGGAGGAGCTTGGCTTTGGAATTGCTGTTTTTGTGGGGGACCGTCGTCATACTCTTCGAGGTACTCTTGGCTTGGGTACTCGACAAAAGTGGGGGCCGGTGTGGTCGTCGAGGTGGTGGTCGACACTGTGGTGATCCTGTTTGGACGAAGACGCTGTCTCGGGGAGACTGTCCGAGTTCTCGATGGAATCTCTTCAGGGGCTGAGGGCGGAGCTAAAGTTGTCGTACGAGTTGTTGGAGGTCTTCCTCTGATTCGGCTTGGAGGGGATGGAGTTATTAAATTGTCCTCGATTTCTTCTTGGGCTACCAACGGCGGTCTGGTTCGCACTTGAGGTTGGGATGGGGTGACCACCCTAAACAACAACAGATATCATTTAAGTCATTTATTCATAATTTGTTAAAAAATGAATTTGTAAAAGTTTAATTTGCAAAAACCTTTGTGGAACCCTTTGCGGAATTTCTTCCCTGATCCTGGTCACTGTATTCTCTCTAACGCGCTGCTGCGTTGGATCTCCACGAAGCCTGGGGTCGTCCCTTAAAGGAGTCAAGGTCGACGTGATTCCAGGTCCATTGTGGAAGGGGAAGTTGGGCGGAAGAATAATGTCCTCCTTGGGAATCCTGTTTTTCGGAATAATCGTATTCACCGGTCTCAACTTGGAGGGATTGTTGAAGCCCTGGTCAAAGGCCGTACCACCTTGTCCAGTGGGAAAGTCATCATCCTCTTCCTCCTCCTCCTGGAGCACGTTCACCACCTGGTCAAAGTGGTTCCTTGTTCGCTCCTGCTGCTTCGCCGAGAGCTCATCTTGAGACTCGAAAGGTCGTCGATCCAATCCCGCCGGGAAGTAAGGTACCGGCGACGGAGGTGGCGAAGATACTTGCCGACCCTGAGGAGCCAATTGCTGCTGAGGAAAGACAGCATCTCTTGAAAATGCAGAGGGAGAGGGCTGAGGTGTGGTGGTGGTCGTACCGAGCGTTGGTCTTCTCGTCCTCAGGTCCTCCGAAATGACGGGGATGTGTTGCTGAGGAGCTGGGGCCGTTTGGCGGGTGTACTCACGTCCCGGATTGTGTCTCGTGATGTGAGGTGGAATCGCATTGCTTTGGTCTGGTGGAGGCTTCCTCTCCGAGCTCGGCACTATTTCGACATTGGGTCTCGGAGTCGGCGTGCCTGGAGGTCGGATGATGCCGTGATCTCTGAAAAAGTCCCGATGGTCCGTGCCAAACTCGTCCTTTTGCGAGCCGTAAAACACCGAGTTTTGCGTGGTGCTCGGGTGTTTCGTTGTAGGTGGGGAGGTGCTCGAGAACTGGTTGGGGTGGTGGAACTGAGGATGATATGGGATCGGGGAGGGCACAATCGACTGCTCCCGAGGTCTCAAAGGAGCGGTCGTTGTGGTGGTGGACGAGGTGATGCGATTGTTATTTATCTGATTTTGCGGAGTTCGTTGCCCACCTCGTCCACCTGGGAAGTCTACATCGCCCTCATCGTAGTCCACCTCGTCGTACACGTAGACAAAAGGATCTTGCTGGTGACTCTTGGACAGCTTGGCGTGCCCCCTTGTTCTCGTCGGGTCGTGATTGATGGGGCTGCTGCTCCTCGTGTTTGGAGCAACGTTGCTCTTTTCAGGTGGTCCACTTGGGATGAGCTGCGCAGGTCTTGGGGTCACCTGCACTTGATTATCTTGTAAACTAATGTCGATCTGCGAAGGTCTAAACAAGTCCCTCGTGCTCGGAGCGCTTTGCTGCTCAAAAGTGATTTTTCCCGAGGCCGAATTTCCTCCCAAATGGAATGGCGTCGCGGGCTCAAATCTCGTCTGCGACAGGTGCTGATTATGTCCAAAAATCGAGGACCTTGTCGGTGTCGGCGTGGGCTGCTCTTGGTAAAAGGAGGGGAACACGAGTGGAGCCGTTCGAGTATCCTGTCGCGGTCGCTGCTGCTGATTGTTAGCGGCCAAAGGGGTTGGCAGGGTGAAGGGATCATTTTGCCTGTGGTATCGCGGATTTTCAGGCCCCGGCGAAACTTGATGGTGAGGAAGATGGTGGAAACCTCTCAGGTCGTACAGAGTCTGCGCCGCAACGGCTAGATCCGACCCCCCATTTGGCTGGCGATGATGGCGTGGCGGAGCATTTTGAGGTGGCGGCCTCCGGCTAAACTGTCTTGGAGGCACACCTCTTATAGGGTGTTGGGGCAACAGGGGAGGGCCCCTGTGTGGAGGACCGCCTCGGCCTGGGTAGACTCCATGCACGGTACTCGTCCAGTGCAATAATATTACTATCAATATCAGTCCATTACCTAAATTGGAAGATAATCACAAAACTTCATGAGTGTCCAAATATTTTCTTTATTTTTGTTGGTTTTAAGCGAGAAAAGCCATTTGTAAGCCGGAGTCCATCATCCGAACAATGTAGTTCACCCGAGCCAAGCACCGTGACCAACGACGGTGAGTGACAAAAGGAATAATGATGACTTGCACAAAAACTCCTCACGTTCCTCACTGTCTCTTTCGAAGTGGTTTTCTTCAGCGAAAGCTGTTCCCTTGTATTTTTCAAAAGGAGGCTGATGAGCCCACAACTCCACGACCGTCACACTCGGCGAGCTTATCCTTTTAATTCCCTTATCCAATCTGATCAGTCATTCTCTTTGTACTCTCGAACATACTCCAATTTATTGCATTCCCTTAAATCACTTTGACAAATCCGCTCATGTTGTTGTGGTCAAGATTTTAAGCTCCTTTGCCAAGGTGGTCGTAATATAGAAACAAGCTGCGGTCATCTCATTAAGACTTTCATGGGCAAAATCAGAAAAGGACATTCACTCAAGTTTATCTTAAACCCTTTTAATACTCCTTTCCGTCATTGAACCTCCAATTAATCAGATTTTTTTACTGTGCGTGTGTGCAAACACGTGAAACCGCAGAAACTTATCCTTGAATCTCAATCCTTTTGAGCAAGTGCTCAAAAAATGCGGAAAAGGGAAAACGGGGAGATGATATGCAATCTTTTTTAATAATAAGAACCAAACGAGCGGTGAGAGAAGGACAGGTGCGAACATCAAATGGACTTTATTTAACCAAAGCAAATATATAACGATTTTTTTTCGCAGAGATTTCACATTCGCGAAAGATTCACATAACAAACTTTCCCATGTTTGTGTCATCCCATATTATTCCCTTTGAAACGGGAAACAAAGAGATCCGCGAGTGTCGCATCGTCCCGCAGATCAAATTGAAAAGGAAGCTTTTTAATATAAAAATCTTTGATGACACAAATTTTCGTTCTTTTTTCAACAAGAGAGAAATTTCAAAAAATGACGATGGAAATGATGCAAAAGTACGAGCTTAAATTTTAAATACGTCAAATATAATGTGAATATAACTCAATAAAAATTGTGTGTGTAATATCCTGCTCAATTTGGATGGAAGTGTGGAATGAAAGGAGAAATTAGCATAAATTGAAATTGGATTTTCCCTTTGCAAGCGCGTCACATACAGTGTGTGTGGGTTCAGCCATCATCTCAATTTCCGTATCCGGTGTGCACTGCTCACTTTATCATTATCGTCAGATATACGACGACAGGACGACACACAATGAACTCCGCAAGATTAGCCATATGCTTCATTCAAGACATAAGTTCTGTTGCGCGAGTTTGATAGTGAGAGTTCTCAATGAAAATTTCCATTAAAAAAAAATGACGATTTTTTCTCTCTCTCTCTGTAAATTGCTAAAAGGATTGAATTAGCATTAATCAGCTCATTTCATCTGAAGAGCGCGGCTTCAGAGTTGTTTTAGAGGTTTCGTAGAGTTTTCCCTTTGCGAAATAAAATTGCCGAGAGGGGAGCAGTGGTCTGTAGCCGAATCTAATTTCGAGTTGATTTAAAATGTGAAAAACTACCGCACACTGTTTATGCCTACAAATTGGAGAGTACTACAGAGAGATGCTGTTTATTTGTACCCCTCCACTTTTATGTGTTCACATCCAAACATTTTTGCGAGTATCACTTATTAAAAGTAAAAAAAAGTGGAATTCTTTAGATGAACGTGTTTTATTCTTGAATGGCGATGCCTACCAGACACACCGTTGCATATTATACTGATCTCGTACTTATTATGCGTATTACGTTTATCGTTGGCTATTTTTGTGAGAAAAGGAGAAAATCAAAGGAATGTAATGACTGCAACGCATTTTTCAACTGAGCAGACGGTTTGATCTTATTGATCCTTTGTATTCACGGTCTTCTGCATCTTGTTCAACTAACCTAGTCCCTTTCATTCTACCGTTTGCTCTTGAGATAAACTTCTATTCTAGCTCGCTAATCATTCACACCTCAATTCCCGTAGTTTATAACATTCTCTAAAAAAATCTGGCATCATCAAAGAAGCCAGTCTCCACTTGATCAACTGCTCTAATCGCGTCAGAAACTGGGATGGAAATAGCTCCCGCGAGATCATCGAAGAAATCTCAGGCTATAAATTACCTTGAATATGAAAGGTACTCGCACAAAAAACCCATCCTAAAAAATATTCTTCACGTGTGTGTAATCAATAAGCTCTGTACTCCTCCATTTTCTTGACTATTTAGCCGTTACCAATAAAGAGTACACAAATATTATTACGATGTATAAAATCTAAAACATGAGGATGAGCATATGTTTACGATATAAGTTTATACTCGCATGAATGGGAGAGTAATTATTATCATTTCAATTCAATAAGCTTCGCACTCGCAAAAGTGGAAAAGGCAATCATCTCCTCAGTTTCCTTTTTTTAGACTCTCAATTTCCCTTCGTGAGAAAACATTTCTCTCTCGTACTCCCTTAAACGCAATAACAATGATATACGAGTGTTTGTGAACTAAGAATAGACACTCATTCATAGTTGTTGTGAGTGTACCTTCATCAGCACACGTTATTTATGGAGAATGAATCCGAAAGTGATAAGTTTCCTCTTTCTGTCTATATACTTTGTACAAGTCGATACTCGTTTTTATACTGCGCGATGTTTCATTAAATTACAATTACCATGATTATTAGAGAGAAATAGTTTGCTTGTCGCTTGTAAAACAAAAAGGTGATTTTCAAAGAGAGGGAAAGGGAGCTCATTGTGAGGGTAAATGATGTGGCTTATGAAAATAGCACATGTAGCAGACTTCCACTTTGTTGGGGAACAAAGCGTTGTGAGGACAATTAAAAGGTTATAAAAATGACAAGTCGTTGGACTGTTGTAGAAGAGGAGACAACATATTCTAGTACAACTGCCGGTAACAATGTGGAGAGTCTTAAGAGTGTGAAACAGGTCTAGAGTTACTCCCAGTGAATCTAGTACACGTTCTCTCTGCTCTAAAAGGCATTACATGTGTGCACACCACGTTACTTCATTTACGCGGATGACTGCTCTGATCGGCATGGAATAATCCTCTTTTTTTGTGTGGTAGCAATAAAAAATGTAGAATACAAATAATTCTTTGTGAGCTGATGAGAAATGCACATTTTTTCCTGTCATTTCAAGACTGTCCAATGTGTCGTCAACTTTACCTAGATATTTTTTTGTGTTTAATCTGAATTATGATCAGGAGAACAAGTACGTGGAACCCGACATTTTTTCTCCATTTTTCGAGATGTAGTTCAGATTTGTATCAGAGCTAATCACTCTATTGACATAATGTTTTAATTGAACAAAACGGTCGAGAGTGCGTGAGTTATTGGGACAGTTCTCATGAAATGGAATGTCAAACGTTAAATTTTTATGGCTCATCATCATCCCTTGACAGAAATATGTATGGTGTGAGCAATATGACACTCTGGAATAGAAAAGTTGACCACTTCAGCTAAATAAATATACGATTCGATTATTTGTAAGCAACATGTTACGTTAATGAGAGCGTTTAGTGCGTAGAATACTTAGTGTTATAATGTGCAGTGAAATTGCGTTCGCTTGTAATTGGTGACCGGCAAGGAGTTTCTATTTTTTATGACTATACCTAAATGCACTGCATCTTATTAAGAGCTGAGAGAACTCTTTTTCTAAATGTAAAAAGCGTGAAAAAAATGAATGTTTTAAAAGAAATGTAATAACTCTGAGTAAGCAGGAACAATTAAGCACCAAGTGTCATTTCTGTCATTGTTGGCAAATCTTTATCTCTGCAGCATTCACACTCAACAATGTCCCTTGCTTCACAATAATTAAAGCGTAATTACGGGGGATGAAGGCCACCCCTTGTGACATGAAAAGGCCGTGTCTTTTCAAAACATCCCCCGTGAGTTTATCCCAATTCATTGAAATGATAGGCACGTGTTATAACAAACCTTTCGTTTGTTAGGTCTTACGTCAAGATTTAAAATGCACTCATTTCGATTACGTGACAAGTACTAAAATGTTCCTCTCACAAAAACAGGTCCAAAATGATTTTGAGAATAAAAAATGAAATTATCTTTTTATATTTGGGCAACAAGAGTGAAGCAACACTTGTAAGCATCCTCATTCACACACGAAACATCTCAAAGAGAAAGGGAAAGGTTTTTGAGACTAAACACAGTTATAAATAACGGCTCATTCATAATCGGCCAAATTAGCTGTGCATAAAAATGTTGAGGCTTAAAAGAGAAGGTATCACACTTCTTGTCGTAGATTATATCATCAATTTATCATCACCTTCTCTCCCCTTTATCTCACCATCGTCTTCTCCTTTTTGTGCAGCGCGACATGGTTGCAGTTGATTGTTACACAAAACCAATTATCAATTACTAACAGAGACACGTCACACAACTTGCTAAGCTCTCCTATATTTTTTATCGCAGACATCTACACAAAGGGTACAACAGCCTTGAGAAGGATGTGCGGAGCTCTCTGAGAGTTTTCAAAGAACACCTAGATAATAAATTATAGGAAAAGTAGGAGTAGCCGAAGGGATGAACGTTTATGCAAAACTCCATTGGGATAGGGAAAATTAGAAAGCCAAGTGTAAACAATGACGAAAATCCTGTGAAAAAGTGGACTTTAAATGTAGACATTATTTGAAGAATAAAATTAGTCGTAATTATGAGTTTTTGCTACTGAAGAGTAAAAGGAGAGCTTCAATTTGTTTTTGTGCCACACACAGTGAGGTGGGTAGGATTAATAAAATGTGATACCTCGAGAACCTTTGTAATTGACTAATTAGCATCGATTTCATGTAATTCTCAACCAATCAATCTGAAAATGGGTCTTGACTAATGTGCAGAGTAAATTGTAATTTTTAACGACTGGCCACGTGTGTTCCTCACAAGAGTCGTGGTTGTTAGGTACTCACTCTTTGTACGCACTTTATGTTCCTTGCTTTGCTAAAAATGTTACGTAGACGTTGCGTCATCGTCAACAACATCCACGACATATACACCCCCGCATGTTAATTACGATGACATAACTTAGTTCCTATAAATTCAGACTATTTATATCCTCTCTTGTCTTGAGGAACGTTGAAAAATTGAGATTTTTTCCCGGAAGCCACCCGGAAATGCACTTTTTTAAAACCACTCAAACATGTAGGGGTACACACAAACAGAAACAATTGTAGAGTATATTGTGGGTTGCATAACGAAAATACTCGTCATAAAGCGTAATAGAGCGAAGTGTGCTCTCAAACGATTCACAATTCGTCGACATTCGCAGAGTGAATGGGATTTACTTCATGTTATTCTCTGAGGTGCAAACAAAAATGATTGCGCATTAACTATATACGCCTGAGATGGAAACTTGGATCAAAGAATGTCTAAAAGTGGCACCTCTCACACAACTAATGTACTTGTTTGTCAGCGTATGTAATCAGCATAATAGATTATGCAATAACGATATGGGCCATTCAACCTACCACAGTGCTTTCTAAACTCCAAGGAAAAATTAATAGATTTATTTTGT
>JAHZMW010000817.1:0-14700 GCA_027743745.1 Alloscopus bannaensis | reverse complement strand
CAGCCTGTTTGTTAGTTATACATTGAGATAAAAGTTGGCAGAAATGATCCAGACGGCACAGGACAGTCCGCAGTACGCCAACAACCCAATTTCCGCGTCCCCTCTTTTTCCCATGAGAATGTGGGGAGTTTCTGCGTAATAGGAAATGGATGAGATGACATAGTAGAGGAGGATGTCTCCAAATAGCAATTCGATCTTTTGCGTACTCCCTTTTAAGTCGCGATAAAGCTCCAGCACCTGTCAATGTTCCAAGTGCAACAAAAAAATCTCTTTTTTATGAATGTTTAAACTACAATTTCTGTTGGACGAGATTATACGCACGATACAGCACACGTAGTGTACCTTATCAGCATCCTCATTGTCCACGGACAACAGACTCACTTCTCGTTGGAAATCGTGACCCAGGTGCCTGAGTTCTAGAACCAACATGATCATCGTGCCTTCAAGTAGCAAATACATCCACGACGAGGGCATCACGAGAAGATACATCCCGTGAGACATTATCGTCGTGAGAAGAGCGCTCGGGGGAATTCCAGTGAAGTTCATGTCGAGCGGAGGAAGACTTGCGTAGTGACTCGTGTCGGTCATCAGAAGCCAGGAGATTACACACAAGTAGATAAAGATTCCGAACAGAACACTGTACAACTTTTCACGATCACACAATTCCTTAGTATCAGACACAAGAACAACCTTTGGTGCTGCAAACATGCGAGTTTAAAAAAAGAGCCACAAACACTTACCGCAAATCTGATGCAAGCCAAGTTGCGTCCGGTGAGGTTCCACTTGACACTTTCGATGACCTCCAGAAGCTGGTCCTGCTGTCTCCAGAATATCCGCATGATGAGCAGGGCGGAAATTAAGGAGCAAAGATTGCTCACAAAGTCAAACGCCGTGACGATTGACTCCGCCTCAGCGAAGCGGAAAGTGAGGGCATTTTGTACTAACAAATACACGCTGCAGGCGAGCACCGTCAAGTGGAGTAATCCAACCACAATCTTTATGTAAAGATTATATTCAAATGTAATTAGTTTTACCGAATTTTTTAGATCGGGGTAATATTTCAGGAGAACTTCAAATACCTTATGAAGTCCAAAATGCTGGAGGTAATATTGACCTTTGGCGTCATCGAATTTGATTCGGAACGGAAGCAGGAACAGGTAAAAGAACACGTTGAGAAACGGTGCGAGAAATACATTCTCTTTCCGAACCCTCCTGTCGTCTTCGGCGTCCATTTTTCTGGCCAAATAATAGTTCACCCACAAGAGCGTCGATAGTATTCCATTGTTAAGGGAGTCGGTACTCTAAACAATACAGATAAACACACATCTACCAACACTCGATCCACTCGTTTAAACGAATGTGAGTAATTTCCTAAACTGTTTTTTTAGACGATACAAGCAATCCCCTCTGAGATATATTGATCTCTTTTTTATGTGTTGCTTAAGATCATCAATCATAATCCTGTACGTTATGTGACGCACACGCACATTCATTCTTGTGCTAAAGGTTAAAAATACCAAGTAATATGTTTACCACATATTATTATATGTTCATTTACCCCGAAACTACCTCAACAAGAAGCAGCTAAATTTGCATGTTATGAAACGGTATCTACCCACACATTCACATCCAGGTTTTGGTAGTGTCCGGATGTGGTGCACGAAGTTGGAAGGAACAACGACAATAGACTATTGCTCACTTGAATTGGAAGCTGATAAAAATAAGTGGTATTGTTTACGTGATTAGGTAATTCATAATAATGATATTAATACGTTATTCGTTATTACGCTAACCGTTTTACAAAGTTATTCCACACTCTAATGAAGACTCTCGCTCCGAAGTACTTGATTTATTGATTAAATTTGGGCGTGCTGTTACCGCCATATGAACTCGTAATCTCTAACGGCGATAATTTAATAGCTCACGCTATAGCTTGCTAACGGTGGTGGCGCTACAGTACAGTACTGAGCAGTTTAGTTGTTGTACACCAAGATTTTAATTCATCATACAAAAAATTCAAGCATAATGGTTTTCATGTATTTTGACATCCACTCAACATGGCACGCTCATTCTCCAACAAACATGTATTCTTCGATCTTCTATCGATCCCCATTGGGAACCTGCAAACGAAGCTGTTTTCTTTCTTAATACATCTCCTTATAAAACATTTACGCTCCGGAATACCTTTTCTCCAAACCTTCTGCTGTTTATCTGCATATGCACGTATACGGCAAGTTTGTTTCATATCATCAAAACAATCACGGGGTTGCTTTTTTAACTCTAATTTGATCTTCAAAATGAAACTTTACAGTAAAAATTTTCAAGTTTTCTTAACAATCACTTTGATTGGTTTGATTTTTACGAGGCACGTACAAGGTATCGCAACATAAACACGAGCTGTACTTTTAGGCGGTTTACCGGTGTACAATAATTGTGGTATATATCTACTTAATGTATGCTTTTTCAAATGGCTGTAAATATCTGCTCCAAGGGTTTTTTGCAAATTTCGTAAATGATGAAGAAGCAGGACTTCCATCACCGTTTGGCGACCATGAAGATTCTCAGAGAGATAATTCGTTGGACTGCAGTTCGTTACATAAAAATTCCATTTTACCAAGCACGCATTTTGATGGGTACTCGTAATGGTTGGTTTAAAAAATTAATGTCTTCTTTAAACAAGCATGCGGCCTATCCTCCCTTGGCTATTTGGGCAATGCCACGAGTTCTGTAACATTCTGCTCCAAGGGTTTTTTGCAAATTTCGTAAATGATGAAGAAGCAGGACTTCCATCACCATTTGGCGACCATGAAGATTTTCAGAGAGATAATTCGTTGGACTGCAGTTCGTTACATAAAAATTCCCTTTTACCAAGCACGCATTGTGATGGGTACTCGTAATGGTTGGTTTAAAAAAATTAATGTCTTCTTTAAACAAGCATGCGGCCTATCCTCCCTTGGCTATTTGGGCAATGCCACGAGTTCTGTAACAAACTCCACTTCCCCTGCAGCAGTGCCGTGGCTCGTTCTTATTCTCATTGCTGATGGCCCTTGGTGGACAGAGAATCCTCGACGGATTTGCAGTGGGGCAATTGTCAACAACAAAATGGTGCTGACAGCTGCCTCCTGTTTGGTCGACGTTTCCTCCCTGGAGAAAGGCGACGCTGTGAAAGCCCTATTTAGACCACCGCAAGAGATGGCCCCACCCCCAGGAAGTGTGAAGGTGCTCTTGGCAAAGAGGAAGCGTGTCAATTTAGCTAATGCCACAACCTTCCGTACATTACGGGTGGCGACGGTGACTTTCAATCCGTACTTTGTCCATCAACAGCTTCTTCACAAGTACAACACTCGTAAAATTTGATCGAAAATAGCATTGCTTCCAATTGCAAGCTGAAAGCACCTTAAATTTTTTGAAATCAGCAAGCAAGACTGGGACATTGCATTCTTAGAATTGCAGGACCCTCTGTTCTTCAGCGACCAATCCGGCTTTGTTCCTGTGTGTCTCCCGCAAAGGTACTTTGCTTCGCAGAAGCTAGAAGGAGTCCCTGTAACGTCGTTTGGTTGGATCAAATCTATTACACCGAAAGGCGTTTCTGGCCACAATCAATCATTGACCAAGGCCTACGCTCTCCAGAAATACCGAAAGGCATGGGTTCATCAAACGATGAGGTGCCAAGCAATCACTGCAAGGGACTGGATTAGCGACAGATCTTTCTGTACCAATGGGCCGCCTTTTATTGAGTCAAAATTTATTGTACAGCCTGGCTAACTTTATGATTTTAAACAACATTTCGTAGTTCGTTCTATGAGCTTTTTTTGTGAAAGAAATTGAATATTTGTTTGATAGGAAGCTCACGGTGGACCGATGATGATACAGTCATCCACAGGTCCGTATTACTCCTTCACGCAAGTAGGACTAGTGTCCTGGGATCTTATGGGTCTCCTGGTTCAAAAGAGAAGCGTCCGCGTTTCCACCAATGTCTCCGGCTTTCTCCGAAAAATTGAAGAGTTTGCCAACTACATTGGCGCCAGTTGGTGCTCTCGAGGTGGTGGAAACGAAGGCTCTCATAGGCCTAGAAGAGATCCGAATTGGGCCGGTGGGGTTGAAATGAATACGCCCCTGCGATTAGATATGCTTCCGCTGGAGGAGTGGAATGGCACAACGACAGAATTTCGGCAATATTATCCTGTCACTACCTGCCGTAAAATGCCGTATTCACTCACTAAAATGAATAATTCGTTTCATACTTCAAAAACCGTTTCAAACTACTCCTCCGCGATTACCAAAAGGTTGTGGAAAATCTATTCCGCAAGCGCGCGGCAACGTTCATGGTGGGACTGACACTTTGCCGGCAAAGTACTCTTGGCTCGTCCAGCTCGTCGCGAATTTCGAGAGTGGAGAAAAGAGTTACTGCAGCGGCACTCTGATCAACGATAGAATCGTGCTGACCTCGGTGACTCTTCGATGTTTAAGCGCTTTAATCTGAGCAAAAGCTCACTCATTGAATATATTATGTTCGCAGGCTGTATGTGTTCATCGCGTGGCAGTCCCAAAACCATTTCAAGACAGACATCTTGGGAGCATTGTTGAAATGGTGAAAGCGGAGAACCTCAAAGTGTTTATTGGTAAAAGCGGAGGTTTTGAGAGAGATGATCCTGCGTCCAAAGCGCTGGAAGTGAAATTTGTGGCCCCACACGTTCTGTTTCGGTAGGATTAGTAAATTACTGTCTTCCAAATGCATTATATCATTACTAAAACGTTGTATTGTTTGATTTTTTCAAAGGGGAGATCTGTGCTCAGCTAGTGAATATGACATTGCTCTTGTCGTTCTCAAAACTCCCATAAACTTCTCCGAAAATGCAGATGTAGTCCCAGTGTGCTTGCCGTATACAAAGGAAGATCTTCAACTGGACGTTGGTCGTTCTGACGCCATGGTCTTAGGCTGGGGTGAAGTTGCTCTGAGTGGCCAGTTTGCGGAGAAATTACAAGAGCTACAAATTGCGACGCTGGCTAAAGACATGTGCAAAGAGTTATGGGAAGGATTTGGGTCCGTGACCCTTTTGGCTATGCAAACCGTCCCGGAATGCATGAGGAAGAAGTTTGAGTTCAAGACGAGGTTTTGCGGAGGCTCAAATGTTAAGCAATACAAAGGACCAGCGAATGTAACAAAACAAAACAAAAATGTTTTTATTTTTAAATGATACATTTGTCTTAATTTGATTGCTGTACATAAAAAGGGTGACCACGGTGGTCCAGTGATGTTGCCAGTTAATTCAGATAATCAGACAATCATGATTGAGGCTGGCTATGTGTCCCTCATCACATACGACATCATGAAGGAAGTTATGGTAAAATTAAATGAGTCGAGTCCAACAAGAAGCCAATTTGAGCAGACTATTGTCGTGTACAACGAGATTCAACGTAAGACCGTCAGTTTTGTCAAAAGACTTTCACCTTGTATCAGTTTTAACCAAAGCGCTAATCCTTCCATTTCTCCGCAACAAAAAACCTATTGTATTAAAGCCCTGCTCCCTTTCATCGATTATTTCTCTCTCGTCGTCGATGCTCAGTGGTGTCCACGGGACAATTTGTTCGGTCACTAACACCTTTGTGATGATGAATAGAATTCTCTGGAAGGCGAAACAAAACCCGGGCCGAATTTCTAAGGGAATATTTTCTTCTGACGATTTTGTGAGCATGATAAAAGTAAAACATCGTACCTCACAAGTTTGTTGTGTGTATTGTTTATTACAAATCCATAAAAAAGACTAAACAAAACTGGTACGAAACAATCATCAATAGAGTGACAATAACTGCTTACAATTAGTACTAACATGAATCACTTGGTATTACTATCAGCCAAAGACCTTCTTATACTATTTCTTAATTACATCATTTTCACGGGGTCAAAAGCGTTTGGATGTAATCGAGGTAAGATGTTGATTTATATGTGATGTTTCTCTAGTGCTTAGACAGCTTATCTACAACGGAAATCAATTATTGGTTAGTAATGTAATAGAAGGTTACCTGTCACCAAAAATACGTTAACGTTGAATAAACTGCAACGTTTAGTGATTCCAGAAGGTCTGACAGAGGATCCTGGTGGGTATGGTCGACTTTCAGATGTGAAGCGTGACAATGTTCTCAATTGCAGTAAGACATTTTACCAGAATAATGAGAACTCCTTAAACTATTAGTTGTATTATTAGAATTTTAAAAATTGTTCTATACGTCGTCTCATGCTACAGCATGCGGCATTCCTCCTCTTCCGGGAAAACCAGACTCCTCCACCTTTCACTTTTCATGGCACGTCCTTGTGGCTCACGTCCACAGAAAGTCGGCTGGGGATGCAGTCCTTCCTTCAGGAAAACTGTGTCAAGGAACGCTTATCAACGACCTTGTCATTCTCACCACAGCGTCCTGCGTTCTCAAAATTTCTGTAGCTCAAGTAATGGACGATATAAGCCAGTCCCTCCTCTTTCCTGGGAATTGCATGGCGAAGCCGGAGGAGCTCCGAGTGTTTCTCACGTACCAAATGAAGCTTCGACCCAAGGATAATACCAGCAATTCCGTCGGATTGGAAATCATTGGAATCGACTATCATCCGCTTTTTTTGTTTCACCGGAGTGTAAAAAAGTATAACCTTGTTACTTATACATTTGATAATTCAGGACTGTATGCTCATGAATTGAGTTATATTGCTCGTTTATAAATGTCAAAAGCAAGGTGGATTACGACATTGCATTGATCACGCTTAAAACTCGGATTCAGTTTGATACGTACACCGCCTCAGCTCTTACTCCGGTTTGCCTTCCAAATCGTTTCCCTCCAAACAACCAGGACTTGACAGGGGTTCCAGCGGTTAGCACGCGCTGGCTGGTCGCGGATGTGCGTCGACTCTTCGATACAGAAGCGTCGGACAGTGTGGAGGAAGAGCCTCCAGCTCGTCACTTTTATGAGAATCGGATGCGATGTCGCGTGAACACGGAAGCTACCTGGATTTCCGATCGATTTTTGTGCACTTTGACACCAGAGTTCAGTCCCAAGCGCTATGTACGGGTCATCTACTGCAGTCAATTTCACACTTGCACGGCTTGGTTTGTTGGTTTTAAAGATGAAAAATCCACGTCAGATATATTCAGGGGGAGCCTTGCTTGTCGAATCGAACGGCCAGTTTGCGCAGTTTGGAATGCATTCGTGGGCAAGCTACTTCCCCCTCCTCAATGGGAAGAAACCCGTGCGCCTGGCCACGAATGTGACGGGTTTTGCTCGAATGATTGATATCCATTCGAAGAAAGTTGGGGCAAAATGGTGTCGTCGTGAGTGGCAAGATGGACGCCTCGACAAAGCAACAAATTTCATGGAAGACAGTGTAAACGAGCCGGGCCCGCAACAAGTGGAACCTTGGCTTGGCATCACATCTGAGTTTCGACCTGTACGAAAAACTTGTCGTGAGTACTACCGGTGTACCTGTTTTTTGTAATATTTATTTATTCTTTGTAAAGTAATGCCTCAATAATCAAGCGTGGTATATGGGTTACAAATGTCAACAAGAATGTGGGCGTGTCAACTCCCTGGCTTTGGGAAGGATTCAAGGTGGCGAAGAGGCAAATCCGTATGACTACGGCTGGCAGGTTCAGCTCCAAGGGAAATACGGCAGGGAAAAGCAACTGTGTGGCGGAGCTCTCGTAAATGACCGCATAGTGGTTACTGCTGTATGTTAGGTTTTCTCTTGATCAAAAAACCTTGTTACTAGCACTGATACTCTTATACTATTGCCGATCAAGGCCCACTGCGTGTTTGAACACGGGAAGGACACCCCTAGTGCAAAAATAACACCGGAAAACATGGAGGTTCATTTACACCGCCACAAAGGACCGCATGGAAAGGATGAGCACTCACGAATAGCCAAAGTGAAAGCTATCATAACCCATCCAGGCTTCTCTACAAAGTGCACCGACTGCAAAATAAATACTATTAACGCGAATTTTATGATTTTATGACGCTTTTGCACAAGATGAACACAAAGTTGTCATACATTTGAAGGAATGGTGTTCCCAACGACATTGCGCTGCTCGTTCTCAGCAAACCCCTCGACTTTGCTAAACTCAAAGGAAAGGTGTCGCCAATCTGCTTGCAAGAGACCAATGAGACCCTCCAAATAGATGGTAGAGCCGATGCCAAAATCATTGGATGGGGCCGTGTGGATGCGAAGGCGAAAGGGATTGTAGCCTCAGTTTTGCAAGAGCTCACGGTGAAAGTTATCACAAATGAGGAGTGTCACGACATCCTCAGTGATATTAGTCCACACGTCAGCCTACTACTCAATCAGAAGAAGCTGTGTGCAGGGACCTTTCATTCAACGCTGGACTACCAGGACCCTGCGCAAGTCGGTTCAACTATTTTAAAAGAACTACGCCGTTATTACGCAATCATTTTTCAAAGTACATATTTTTTAACAAGGGCGACTCTGGTGGACCTCTGTTCATTCCTATGCAGCCAGCGTCGATCACAATGATGCACATTGGGATAGCGTCAATGGTGACGTTTCCGATTCAGGTGGACAATCCCTCGTTAGCTCACTTAAAAACAGTTGTGTTCTACACAAGGACAAGTGGTCAGTGGCAGAGTCTTATGCTAAAAGTTATGCTCAATTGTCAAAGGCAAATAAAGAATCTTTTTTTTCACATTTTGTTCCAACCACACAGCCTTCATCGACTTTGTGGACTACTACTCGCTGATTGCAGATGCGAGTTGGTGCTCCCGATAAAATACGACAAAGACGTTTAGTATTAATTGTCGTAAGACAGTAAATATTCTCTCTGAACGACTTTGCTGGTACAGCTTCACAGGCTGGATAAATATAGACTATTATATGCACGCATCTACATGACAAAATACAATTTGACATCTTTTCTTGTTAGCTATTTCGCTGTTCACATTTCATGAGTTCTGATCATCGTCCCACATGAGAAAACGTAAGCAAAGCTTTCAAAAAATGGTTTCAAGTTTTTATCCGACAATCACCGAATACTACGACTTGAAGCGGTTGTAGTAGAGCTACTATGAATATAAAAACATTAACTACCCGTGACCATTATCCATTTTACAGTGGCAATAAGAGAAACATGTTGAGAAATAAACTTGATCATGATACTTTAGGGACTCTCTCATTTTTTCTTCTTGCAGCTTAAACTCTTTTTGACATGATACGCATACATGTAGAGCCTCCTGTCTGTCTATACGTATTTCGACTAAAGTTTAAAAAAAAACGTCTTTGCTGTTCAAATCTCTTTTGATTTGCTTAAACAGATCATGCATTCATAGGAAAAGTGATATTTTATCTCTGATGCATTGCGCAAAGGTGTGTGTATATCTCTGCTTCTACTTTGCTGATCCTCTGCTTGATCACACAACAAAATCCATTTGGCCCTTTAGATGCAACAAGTGTGAATCATCATCCTCTTCTCTCACCCGCAGTCTGGGTGTCTCCTTCTCGGACATTTAAGATAAATCTTTATAAAGTGCGCACACACAACAACAGTTTATACATTTTATGTGAGCAAGGAAAGAAAAAAACGTTATGCCGATGCACAGAGAGCGTATGTGTATGATTGTTAAAGATGTGCACACCGGTCCATAGGTGAGCTCTCCAATTTTGTTTTCTTCAGAGATGGATGGACAAAAGGAGAATCTTGGACCAACACATTGTTTTCGCCTTTGAGGACAAGAAAAAAAGAAGCTTACCCTTGTACGTTTCTCCAATGCGCATTGCCTAAAGAGATGTGCATACCAGAGAGAGAGGAGGACAAGGCGTACCATGAAAATGCAACATTGATTGTCTACCTTTTTTCATCTCTTTTCATGTGGATTCACTCACACACACAGGGATTTGTAAACGTACGCAAGACGTGCTTGCTTTACTACTTTACGTCTCTCTGTCTCTCGTGTGGGGAAGATGATGGTCTTTGAAAAAATCACACATTTTCTTCCACACACTTGCTCAGTTCTCCAAAATAGTGGTGGTGAGGAGCACACGCACATTCTACTTCTCTCTCTTGTTCGGAAAAAGAACCTTTTCTCTTCTTGACGAGTTGAGCACATCGTTTTTTTTTTGAAAAGGAAAAACCAGGCTTAAAAATCTCCTTTATGTGACCACGTTCGATTGTACTCACACATGGACATGTAGGTATATAGAAGCATATATAAGTGGCTATAGAGGTGTCCCTTGAGAAAGGAGCGCTTTTACTATGAGAGGAGTTTACTATTCGTGGTGTGGTGATGGCCTAGATACAAAATGTCCAGAGGAGGGATAGGAGTGATAGGAGCATATTATTATACCAGATAATAGCGAGTTATTCTGTAGATAAGGCAGGCCCACACTTTATTAAGGACCCCTCTCACTATTCAAAGTATCCCTCAAGCGTACGTGTGTTTCAGAGAGAGAGAGAGAGCACAAAGGGATGTATTGCTGTGCGCTCATACATATCTGAGAAATATTTTTGAATCCCCAAAAGCAACCAATGTGCACTATCCTAGGTTTGTGTCTTCAAGTGGGATACTTCAAGCGGATTCATTTTTCGGCACAAATCTTCTCTGCGTAGCATGTTGCGTTACGAGTTTACATATTATAATATTACACAACGTTTTCCTCATGATGTCGTGAAGTGTGGCTGTGATTTTCAACCCTCTTCTCGTCACCAGCGAACATCCGTCAGTCATCAAAAGTCCACCTGGGTCTCTCGACCATGTTATGAGTTCGTCTTGTCGTCGCCAGTATAACTGCAGTAGCAGCCCTGAAAAGATTTTAGATTTTGCTGTGAGGATTTTTGTTTGGTTGGGCGCAGATGGTGCAGTACTCTGAAATGTAAACAGGACACGAGAAACAGTGAGAGGGAAGAGGTTGTCAAAATCCTTTTTCGATAAATATGAGTCAACAGTGAACGAGTAAACAGAGAGTTTGTGTACTCCTCCGGAGGTTGTGGTAGTGTGGAGGGAGCTAGCTACTTTACAAAAATGTTGACTCTTTGGCACTGTTGCTTTTTCATCAGATATTGACATCCCACGTGATGTGACGGCGTGACCTAGAAAATTAAATATTGAGAAAGTGTGTGCGTAAAGTGTGTAAGCAAATGAAGATAATAGTTTTGTACAAATGTGGGGGGTGGTTTTCGAGTGTGTAACGGTTACAGTGATGTCGTGACTAACCAAATTCCATTTATTTCTTTACCCGCTTTACCTGTTTGCGGAATTCCTCTTTTGGCACCTCGTCCGCATAGTATACTATCGTGTTTAACTGAGATTCTTTTCGTCTTTGTTCCCCAGTTGTATAACCCCTCATCAAGAAATCAAGTGTTAAAGCAAACCGTCGGCTATAGCCTTGACTGTGAGACGGAGTTGAGTGAGTGGGCGGTAGTGGTGTGCATGAGTTGAACAAAGGAATAGCAAAAGCTGCATAGAAGCGGAAACACACGGGACAACGTGTGCATACATGTGAGTACAATAATAACAAAACATTTTCTAGCGTTCTTCACATTGACATTACATATTGCATAGCTTGAGTTTAAAAAAATGCAGGGTTCAGTGCTATTTCCGCCAAATTGCTGTTAGAAAAATTTTACTACTGCGTTAATTAATGCAAATGCGTTGCACATTTGGAGATTTTAAAGTCTATGCGTTTAAAAGCATCAGCCTGTCTATCCGGGTTGCTTTTTAAAATAAGTAAATCCAAAATCGAATACTTAGAATTCCACCCTTTCCCTCTCTTGCCACATCCTTGAATCCCACTTTTTAAAACATAATGCGTTGTGCGTGTTTCTTTCTGCCGAGATTTACCGTGGCATGGCGTATCATACAACAATGTAATGTAATGGCGATGTATGATAAGACATTTGTAATATATATTCAAGTCTATAAAACCCATTTGAAATATGATTGCAAACATGCAACTTCGGGATTTGACACGTTGTTTTTTTTGTTGTTCCCGGATTATGTGTGCGCTATTACTACATTTGCGTTTTAGTAGTAATAAAACAAGAATTCAGTTTTTGCGAAGGTATTGTATTCCTGTTTACACGCAAGGTTTAGTAAAGAGTCTGCACGCATTCCACATTTGTGCTTAGTGGCACTAGTTCGAACCTTCACGATACAAATTTAACGCTTCACACATGTCATTTTCCATAAAACCGGACGCAATACTGTTCGGGTTTGTTCAATTTTGGGGTGAAATACCCAGTGGTGACTGGTAGTGGGGTCATGATGATGACAGGGAGAAAAGTTGAAGATCAAGGACACACAAGAATCAAGCATCACTTTTATGTACCAAACAACTCCACATAAACAGAAAACCTGAATATTAGGAAGGAAAATCAAAAGTGGGCTTGAGGGAATGGAATATTTTTGAAGCATCACTATTTGTACCTTTTTGCATCTTTCTTGCACGCAAACATACAGACATTAAAGAATTGTCAACATTATCAGTGGTTGTGTTGTGTAATAAACGGGCTGACAATTGCTTTACAACTATTTCAGAGTTTCATTCCAATTCATCGCATACCATCGGCGTTTTTAGTAAGGGTCACTCTACAAACGTCAACAGGATACGTATGTCACACGCTGAGTGGTCACCTCCGGGAAATATTTTTTATATTTGCTGTCATAAATTTTTACAACACAGAAAATGAATGCTCTATGATCTGCTCTTTTCCTTAGTTGACGATGGCAGCTTACATGGAAGATAAATCTACCCGAATGCATTAAAACATGAACAAATGTGTTTCTTTTCATTCAAACTGAAGAGCTTTTAAAATCGACCTTTTTGCATTCAGTCTGCTCTCCATTCACCAGCTTGAGATTTTACGTTATTTAAAATGATGCATACCTAGTACGAAATGTTCAGAATTATTGCCAAATTATTTTTTTTATAACACAAGAGTATCAATACCGAGAAACATAACCGAGACAAAGTACGACAAAGCTGTACATTGTGTACACCTTCTCACCTCTGTTCCAGGGTTCACTAATTTTTACTTTGGCTTACAATAATCTTTGCCAAGCGCACACACTCTTCGTTTTTACACACAACTGCCACTATTTTTAAAAAGTATTTTTTCATTTTCTCTGCATACTATCATATACGCTCCTTAAAAACTGCTTAATCAGAAAAGCTAACACACAGTGAGTCTCTATTTCTCTTTCGTTCATCGTTTTTTTTGTTCTGTATTAGGCACACAGGAGCTGTGAGGAAATTATGAAAGGGACGTCTCAAGAGTCATAAAATAAAAAGGAGTGTGTGAGTGGAGCCACGTGAGGTTAGAAAGGAGCTGCTTGATTAGCGGAGTAGGTACTCTCTCTCGTTTCCATATTTTTTCTTTTTGTAAACCGGTGCGCAGTGTTGGATTTTTAGTGTGTGGTCATCAGAAGGCAAAAACGTTAAATGTTAACGGATGCACTCCAATAAGCACGATATTGTGCGCTAAAGGACCATCCCAGTTGATAATAAGTTATAACAAGAAAGACGATGAGGATGAGTCATAAAATGACTTTTTTAAAAACCAACGTTTTATTTCCATCTCAGTGTTTGCCGTTTAGAAAAAATCTTTTTAAACTTATCGTTATCAGCTTTGGCTGCTTTGTGTAGAAGTGTAGGTTTAACAAAAGAATTCTTGAAATATATGGAATGCTCTGTTCAAATGAAACCTAAAAGGAAGGAAGAGAATGAGTGATGCGTGAGTATCGAAAATTGAAAAATGAAACAAGCCAACACTTTTTATTTTTAATAAACGTGTAGACAACGGCTCTTTAATGGACAGCTCTTTTGAGTGTTAAAAATGCGTAAAAACCCTGTAATGTGTGCACTTGTCCTTCTGAAAAGGGTTAAACAATATAAGTAGGAATTTTTTCTGATTGCACTTTTTACGACACAAACGTCCGCGGGGCAATATGGTTTACCACCACTTTGACTCTGTTGAAAGTTACATCAACCTTTGAAAGCAGAGCAACAAGTTACAGTGAGTTTCATACGTTTGAAATGATTTTGCACTTAAAATGAGCCCAATCAGCAGAAAGCATAAACGTACTGGGTTCCATAAAAAGGGTCTAGGTGATAGACTCGATTAGTGATATAAAAAATAAGTTTTTTAAAACAAATTCGGTCGTTTTATTGTTAGATGGCGAGGCAGAAGTCATAACTTTGACACTCTTTGGTGTCTACATGTAGACCCGTGTGCTTGTCTACTTCTAAAGTCACTTTAGGTTGAAAAAAGGAAAAGTAGATTTGATAAGATTAACTCAACCAAAGTGAAGAGCTCGTAAAGTTGAAGGTTTTACGTCAAACTGATTTAAGTATTTTAGCTGGTCGCTCGAAAGAATGTTTTGTACGAGAAATATGGCAAAAAGGTGAAATTAACGACTGTGCAATCCATTAAGAATACCCACTGTGATAATTATATAACGAATGGATTAATCTGAAAATTCAACAAAATTGTTTGCATTCTTCAGCTCCCAGAAAGGAGAACAAGAATTCTGTTTAAAGAAATGGATCAGACAAGGATCCGCGGTGACTCATGAAAAAATGTGACGTATGAAGGAATAGCATGAAGTGGATAGATTCAAATTCAGACCTTCATAAAACATGGACAATGTGTAATATGGTAAAGAATTTTTAAGGTATCTCATCTGTCATAATTTCAGAAAGAATAATAA
>JAHZMW010000816.1:0-16475 GCA_027743745.1 Alloscopus bannaensis | reverse complement strand
TCCTTTAACCCTTACTTTCTCTCTGGTTGGAGAGAAAGCACGGGAACGAAAATCTCTAGCTCTTCATATCTTCTTTTTTTTTCTATTCTACAAGTCTCATTTATTCGAATGGAATTCTCATCATCGTCATCCTTTTCTTTTCGTTTTTTTTCCTGTTTACGAAATTGATTGCTCCTTGAGCACATACATTTTGTAACAGTATTTCGCATACAATTTCTCTTGGTGGCAATATCAGAGTGAAACCGAATAGCACGACTTGAAACGGTATTCGTTGAAAATTTCTATTGTGTGCGAGAGGCAATATCAGATGACATTGTACACAATATATTTTCACGAACTTATTACTCTCTCGGAGAAAGAGAGAATACATACAAAAGGGTTTATACTCGCATTTTACATTTTTTGTTGCTCCCCAATGTGATTGTGAACTTGTCTGTACAAATTACTCTGGCTGCTCTTTCACACACACAAACACGGTCTTCCCAAAATGCTCCAACTTTTTACTTAGTAGGGCAGAGAGAGCCTGAGACAAAGAGAGTTTAGTGGGCTGGGGCTGTTTGTCCCAATCCTCCTCTGTATATGCAAATGGCATCCATTCAAATTGTGAACTCTAGGTATTCAAATTTGCTGTCTTAAAGCCCATATAACTTTAGCCCAAAATGGCTGCCAGCGTATTACGTGTTTATACACAAGGAGAAAGAGAGTGGAAGGAGGAAGGCTTGCACAATTGTGCAGTGAAATACTTTTATATGTGGGATGTGTAGGATCATTCTCATTTTCATCGTGTCATCTTCATGGATGATGCACACTCCCAAAAATAACCTTCTTCTTTTACTTCCTCCTCTCCCGTTTACGTAACAATGCACACTTTGCGTATTACTTCACATCTCATAAGAGATATGGTCTGATATGTGAAATGCTTTTTGCTACATTTTCGCTACGACATGTACGGAGAAGGGAGGGAGGTAGAAAGTGTACAAGGTTTGGAATGATTCTCACTCATTCAAAACTATTTCGTTTTACGAGTGTCTTGGGAGATCATATGCAAGCTGGAGAGAAAACAAAAGCTCAGAACATTCACATATCTATGTGTGTACATAAGAAATGATGTTTAGCATTGGGCTAGAGTTCTGTGCCACTTTCCCCTCCGCCACCATCAAATTCATCCCGTGCAAACGAAAACGTGGGCACACTTCAAGAAGCGAGTACAACCTGAACATGGCTTCGCTGTATCACAATTTACGCTAAGAATTCCAAAGCAGACGATAATGAGGATTATAGCCATGTGTGTGTTCCATTCTTTCGATTCTCGTCAAGAAGAAACGTCCCTCTCTTGACAGTATACAGTATGTCACAATGTCACACACTTTTTGCGACTCAGAGAGAAAGACGTTGCCAGAACTTTGTCAGTAGTATTTCACTGGTGGATTTACATTTTTGGATATTTTCCAGCATATGATTTGCGTGAAAGTGGAGCTTTTTGTTATGAGAGTGAGCAAGAGCAAAAATGCTGGTCACTTGAATATCAACACATCGTGCTTCTAGAACTATACATACAAATCCTCGTATTGGACGAGAAAATGCTGAAGACTTGAGAACATAATGACGTTTGACTTTCCGTGGTTTGCTTTCCAACTCGCACACGAATGTGAATTTTTCACTTGGAGGCACTAGATTTCTCTCATGAATTTTCTCTCTTGATTCACATTAGTGCTTGGAGAATCATGTGTTTGAGGTAGGGAGCAAGGCATGGCATTCCACTTTGGCATATTTACTAGGAAAGAGAAAAGAAGAAAACTCTTCACTCTCCAGTAGAGAAAGCCTTCCAATCAATAATGCACCATTTTTTCTACCTTTCCCCCCACTTTTCACTCTCTCGCTTTCTCCGTATAAACTCAGTTTACCGCAACTCGCCTCCTTTCTCGTGTCCAAATATGTGATCATTACTTATGGAAAAACCGACACAAGCTCAGGCTAGCAAGAACTTATACCAACATACCACATCAGCTTTTGATTTCATTCCACTTTTTATTGTTGCCGGTCATCAAGTTACATGGTAAACAAACATGTTATTATGTAAGATGACTGTGTGAATGGGGTACACGATAAAAAATTGTGTGCTGCTCTGCGTTCTTCGTTTTTTTTTGCAATATAGGTTTGGGTAGTGTTGTGGAATCACGCGAAAAAAGGCTACACGAACCTGAAACACTATTTGTTGTTCTGGTGTGTGTTTCCGAGCCACTTGATTTTAAGTGGAGAATAGGAAAGTTTTATTTTACACACCACTAATAATAGAGCAGGAGCCGTCTGGTCGAGAAAGAGCAAAAGAAGGCCGAAAATCACGAAAAAAAAGTTCTATTTTCCCTGCGATTGGTCCCACACTTTTGATGTTATGCGCAATCAAATGGTTTTGATGTGGTTCATTGTGATTGTGGTTGAAGAGTTGATAAATTCATTGTTTGTGTGGGAATTTGGATTAGAGTTTTGTCATTTTTCAGTGGAAAAATACTCTCATTTTTATTCCAACTCCATTTGTTTTCCGAGTATCTATCATGCAAGCCACAAATTTCCCTGTGTTGTGGTTCGTTCCAGCAATTCATGTAAAACACAAGGGTTTTTTCCATGCTCTCATGGATTTTGTGGAGACATGTGTGTGTTTGTGTGAGAGAGAAAAGACCGCAAAAAACGCACACAACAGTTTGATGGACAGTGGAAGGGTAGTGGTGGGGAAAAGGGAGGGAATTTGGGATGAGTTCGTGATCACGTTGTAAGTCACTTTCACTCTCTTTTTCGACTCTTCCCTTTCTCTCTGTGTCCTATTTGGGTTTTGCGGGTAAACCATAATATTGGCTGCTCCTAGTTCCGTTTTTTCTCGGACAGTAAAAAACCATGATTTCCCAAGCTGACATTTCACTCCAGTACTCACGGAATTTCCAGAGACTCTTTTCCCTCTACATACATCTAAACCTGCTTAACTTGCTTAAAAGTGAGATGCCTATACTCGACACTCGCAGTTCATTTTCGTTTCTTCTCTTTTCTACTCTCTTTCTCATCCAAACAACTTCAACACTGTATACACACGAGGGTCATGCATTCTTTAGCAATTGATGTGTGCCTTAGTCGACTGTCCTGCGGGCGAGGAGCACATTTATAGGATTGTGTTTTCCCTCGCAAGTGATACGGAAAGAATACACGCGTGTCCGCTGTATTATGTGGTGTTTGGTCATTATTTACAAGTTGTAACAAAATAACCCTATTTTCCACGTCCATTTTCTTGTCCATTTCCAAAGCAAATCTTCTCCCATTTTCTTTACAACCACTAACATATTCCTTCCGTAACTCTTAAGCATTGCTCCTGCATCCGTGGTATTGGAAAATGGAGACATAATTTAGGGAATTTATTTCCGACACAACTTTCGCCGTAGATATATTTTTTATTCTTTTCCTCTGCAAAACACTTTTCCTCGAGAGGGAGGATTATGTCAGTCGTTTTTGAAGAATGATTGACAATTTAAGCATGGCTGGGGAAAGAAAGGGGTATAATATATTAGTTATAGCATGTGTCTCTGTGTATGTGTGGAGTCGTTCCGAGGGTATTACGCCAAATGGTAATAGCTTCCTTTCAAAGTTTTGCCAATCCTTGTATGAATCATGCAAATCCTAGTCGATAGAGGTGCTTTTGTGCTTTCATTCGATGTAGGATTTACTGCACTACCGCCGACTGCCTTCCATCCATTGGTAATGACGAGTGTAGGCGAATGTGTATTACCTAATGTGTTCAGAGACAGGTTTGAAAATCACTACGAGTTTCTCCCTGTCATTTTCTGGGTGACATACTGCCATTACATGTAACTGCGCGCTTGCCCAAAACTGACTTTGCGTTTCAAGCAGTAAAAATGCTTGACATGAATTTTACTTGTGGGGAACGTTGTTGATAGCTCAAAAGCGCGTGTGTATGTCTCATTAGACTCTTTATGAAAACTGGAATAGATAGCATTGGTTATATACAAAACCGTCAATCATGATTTAACCGAACCTTATCGTAAATGTTGGTTTGGAGTTTTTAAAAATGTATAAAATTCTCCTTTTTTTTATCTGATATACACTTTCCATGACGGTTTTGCAGAATGTGTTTTCCTTCCGGCAAAGAACGAAATCACCACAAAAACCGATAATTCCGAAAAATGTGGGTTTTAATTTAGTACAGTCGTCATTTCGCGTTCCGTGCATTTGCATTGCAAAGTACGGCTTTTCCACTGTCTTCTTTCATCATTGATGAATGATAATGGTTGTTGGGAAAATGTTTCCTTTCTCTCACCACATTGCCACCGCCACTTTGAGCAGTGAAAGGTCTTTACTAAACCAAAAGCTTTTTCCAAATACACTGCGAGTGGATTTTTGGTGGTGACTTTTTTCCTTGGTTTGCTGCTCACGGTGTGTGAGGAGCGGCGACTGGCGACGACTGAGCGTAATGTTTTCTCGTGGGAGCATCACATTTTAATGGAATACTCTTGTTTCATCCGAGTAATATGTAGGTATAAAAAAAATTCGCTATTTTCTGTCTTTGTCGTGTGGTTGTTAGCAATGATGGTTAGCTGCGTTCCTTTGAAAGTGTTGGTTCATATGTGTGTTAATGTCGCGGGTTATGTTTATATTTAAAAATATACTGTGGAACATACAGAATCAAGTGGTTTAGCAGTCACAAGGTGTTCGACTATGTATCTCTTGTGTAAAATTCTGTTTTACAAAAAAGAGAAAGTTGATATAAACAATGGAGTGCTCTATTTTTTCATTCTCTCAAGCGTACATTTTTTTTACCTTCAACGCATATTGGTTAAAGTTGAACATATTTGTTGGTGTCTAGTTGCTAGTTTTTTTTATTTCCCAGCACACTTTCCCTGATGGCGGTGGTGGGAATAATGGGAAGATGAAAAAATATGTATGCGGATGCATGCATAAAATGTTTAACGGGGATATGCACTGCTAAATCTATATACCTAACGAACAACGAAATGAATACGAGCTTGCCTTGCGAATATCGTCTCTTTTCTGGTAGCCTTAGCCAAAGTATTTTTTCTTCAGCCTCCCATTTTCATGTGTCGTTAAGAGAGTCTTGAAATCCCATTTTCTCAGATATTTATGGTTGACAAGTTTGTCTTATTTTGTGTATATATACTGACTGCAGAGCGAGGGAATGTGCTGTCTTATGAAAATCCAGCTTTACTTTTGAGATTCGCGCAAAGGAGTGAGAGAGAAAAGGAGAAACAGTTGAGAGCAGCTTTAATATGCGCATTTATCCAGTGGAGACGCGAGAATGGTGTTTGGTGCTTTTCTTTAGGAAAACCAAGACCAACCACGACATTGCACTCCACTTTTCTCCCGACTCCATTTGGAAGAGCGAAACAGTAAACAACGCATGTGAGAGAGTTGTGTGCACGAAGAGACGAAGTCTCTTGTGGAGCACAAAAGAGAGAGAACGAGTGGGAACGCAGGTTATTATTATTCGTAAAAGAAAAAGGGCGAAATGAAAATAAGATGGTATAAAAGTGGAACTCTTGGGAAAGTGTGTGTGTGAGGGAGAGAGAGAAAGGGAAGCGAGAAGGGAAATAATAAGTGAGCAATGCACATACAGAGTGTTTACACTTAGACACGCATATAGTATATTTTATGCATGTTTTTGTCCTCGTCCCGGAGAGAGTCAAAGCTTTCCTCAATGTATGTGTGTGAAAGAACACGGAAGAGGAGGAATGACTCAGGACGAGTGTGAGAATGTGCATGGAGCCGCATTCTACGCAATTGTATCATACAGTTTTTTTCTGGTGTGAAATGTTGAAAAATATGTATGTACGCCTACACTCGTACCACAGTTGAGGTATAAACACATATCCTACTTTCACACATATGTCTGGATTTATTTTAATATCTTTTGTTAGCATGTGGATTTCGGAGGAAAGCAGAGGATTTTTCCCTATTTTATTTTCCCTAGCATGTTGTTTGCTCAGTCGCTTCGCGTCTAGGTCGAGGAAAAAGCTTTCGAGTCTTTCTTTCTTCTCTGGTGTACAAGAGAGGACGAGAGTGGGAGAGAGAAAAAGAATAAAAGAAGTTTGTGGAAGAGTGTTAAGTTTCTCCAGAGTTCAATATTTGCCCAGTGTAATTGTAGATTTTCGGGCAGGGAGAGGGAAACGGAGTGGAAAATTGTGAGCATTGCAGATGATCAGATTAATTAACACACGATGCAAAAAAAGGTTTTTGGTGGTGAGCGAGATTGTGTGCGGATTCACAAGTTTATATGAAGGTCGCGTACTGTGGAAGCTGTGTCTAATTAAAGATTCGACCCTGAGGCGAAAAGCGTTCTCACTCGAGCCGAGGTAAATATTACAAATAAACATACTCACGCACACATGTGCACTTTATGTTAATGCTTAGTTTTCACTTGGTCAAATTATACAAAGAGCTCAGGAGGTGGAGGGAAGATGAAAAGAATTTCGACGCAGATGTTGCATACACAAGAGGATGCGTGCAAGGATTTACTCATTGCATTCGCCTTCCCTGAAATTGCATGCAAGCCGGTGAATGCAGATGGAACATGTACATGCACGTCTTTACAGGCTCGAATGAACTTCCTGCGTAGAATAAAGGATGAAAAAGTGAAGACGGCAAAGACGAAAGAAAAAAGAACTTTGGTGAAAGTATGTTTGCATTTCAAAGTATGCATGGGAATACTTTTTTTACACGGGCAAGACTTTCTCTTTTCACTCGCAATACTCACAAGGGTGGCTTTTCTCTTTCAATAAAAAGGAGAGAATTTCACCAGCTTCACACATAACACACATTGTCTGTCTGTATGTATGAGAGTATGAGAAAATACTTATTTTTATTCTTTTGAAAAAATTCCTTCCTCTCGTATGTGAAAGAATCTTCACGTCTGTTTTTGAGCAAACATGCCAATACACACATCACAAGTCAGTTAGTCGAAAAAGAAGCTGGATGAAATTCCCTTTTGAGTTTTACGTACATTTTGCACTACCGACACTCCCCTCCCAGCAACCGAAGAGGAAAAAATGCTTTCTAAAATCCTAAGAAGCCGTAGACATACCTCAACTTCTTATTTTTCTTATAAAAATCCCAAAAGACGTTTATATCTTGTGTACACAACGGATATAAAAGCTAAAAATTTATGTGTAGTATACACACTGTATTTCACACATTTTTATGCGAATAGCGTGAAAAGGGGGGAGAAAGGAGTGAGAAAAAAGGGAAAGTGAAACTACCGACTTTATTTTTATGACAGTGTGTGCAAAGATATATGAAGAGGAATAGATTGCTGCATTACAAAAAAGAAAGTCAAGTCACCACTGGTGTGTGCATGTTGTTTTTTGGCTGCGTCCACACATCTCTGAGATATACATGTAAATATATGGTGTGTGCCAAAAATAGAATGACCATGTCCTCTTCCCGCAAAAAAAACGAGGAGAGTAGTATATGAGCCGTGTATTATTGTATAACGTATAATAGAGCGATACATATGTTCAACTTTTTTGTGTTGTTTTCTCTCCAGCCCATCTTTCCAATTCAGCGACACAATAGAGAGAAAGACGAGTATGTGTGTGGTGGAAAAACAAAATTTAGGGAAGCAACGGCCGTGTAATATTCGTCTGAAAAGTCAACTGCCTACCACACACTGACATGGTGCTATACCTACATTTTGTGTGTAAACGTCGTACGTAGTACTCCATTGTACGACGATGATGAAGATGAAACACGTATTTTCCATCTGAAAAAGTCGGCACCGCACTCAAGGGATTTTACACATGCAGCCGCGGATTTTTTTTCTTTGTGTGGTGTTCGCTTGTGTGGGCTTGGTAGGATTTAATATGCAGAAGTGGTGCATACATGTATCCGTCTATATACTACTGCAAAAAAAAAGTTTTTATTCTTTTCCTGCTGGACACAAATTCAGAGGAAGGCGTGTGCGTCATATAAAATGTCATCATCATCATAATGTGTGCCTGGTGTGTCTCTGTGAAATATGTCGGAGTGAGTGAAGTGTCCATTTTCTGTTTGACAGGAAAAAGAACAGGTTGTTAAAATATTCTTCACATGTGCGAGTATTTGCTTGTGTGCCTATAAAATCATCACGTGAATGCACGGAGGAGAGTTGACAGTATTGGCACGCTTCAAGCTAATTTTCCCTAATGGCTATCCAGATGGATTTGGGTTGATGTTCTCTCTGAGCTTGTGATCTGAAAGTGAAAGGAAGGTTGTTTTTTTGTTACAAAAGTGACTGTTGCTGTGAGTTGTGGGACTCTATTCTCAAAGCCATTGTATCCAGCTCTCCTGTAGCCAATGTAGTCTGTGGATGATAACGTACAGGAGCAAGTTTCATTTTTAGTCTCTTCAAAAGAACCACTCACTTCTTTTGTAAAGACTTTGACTTTTCACTCTAAACCGAGTATATACTTATATTAGCCCTTTTCGTCTGTTTTTTTCCACGTAGGTATGCAATCCAATATATTTTTTCTAACCTAAACTAATGCTTTGCACTAAAACCATCCTGTGGATACGGACCTTTTAAAGGGGAAAGTGGATCATACCTACGAAATGTTTGAAAGGAGACGACTCTTCACTTTTCAACCTTTGTACTCGCACACATATGTCGTACTTTTTTACGTTTTTTTTCTCTCTCAACAGATGTGTGTTTGTGTTTACTCTCAACTTAGCACACATCATTCACACAGAATGAAATTGAAGTTAACCAGGAGCGTGAAAAAAAAACTTTGCCAATTTTCTCTCTCTCTCTCTCTCTCTCGCCAATGGATTTTCACTGTGTGTCGCTTTCTCTCTTTTTTCACTCTTTTTCCAACTCACTTTCTGCACACTTCCATGTTCCATTCTATTTTCTTTACTTCCTATTCCATTGACAAAATTAGTTTTTTGTGAAAAAAAATCTTTCGTTGCTCTCACTCTCAAAGTACATGGATTTGTTTACAAAGACGTGTAATGCTGTTTGTGTGTGCTTACTCAAGTGCAACCTTTCCCCTCTCCTTTTCACCTTTTTTTCTTATTCTCCGTTTTCTTGTGGTCCCAATCCCACAAATTTCCCTCAAGTGTAATCCACAGAACCTTCCCTTCGTCTCTTTTTCTGAGCACGGTGAAAACACCTTAGTGTAAGGGTACCTCGATGAAAAATTGAAAAAGAACTTTTTTCAAGACGAAATAGGAAAGTTAGAAATGCATCGAAAAAACTCTTCGCACAGAGTTTCGATATGTGTATAGCTGCTTAATTCACTTACACTCCGTGACGGTGGAATAAGGAAGAGATATCAGAATTGAGTTTAGCTTTTAATCTTTCTCTTGTCTTGTGCAACTACTCTTTCTTTCTCTAGAAAAACCTCCAACTTTTAAATGACATTAGCATGAGCATATTTCATTGTTACGTTCTATTAGAGAAAGTACACATCTCTGTTTCACATTCAACAAACTTGTATATTCTTCCAAACACACATTCACGCACATATCAAACTCATTTTAAGACACTGGCTTCTTCTTCCTCTCCTTTTCACTTCCCTTCCATTAGGTGCACGTTCTCTCTATTTTCCTAAAGGTTTTCCCAACTTTTTAAACTGATTGTGAGATGCTCTCTCACTCCCTCCCTGTTTTTGTGGGTGTTGTGCGAATCGAAACCAACTTTTTGTATCCTTTTTAACTCTCTCCCTGTCTTTTCATCTTCGTCTTGTGTTTGGTTTACCATCCCTGATGTTTACTTACATTTTACAAGAGTGAACCTTGTGAGCGTATGTGTACAAAACCAGTTCTTTTTTTTTGCGATTCACTGGAAAAAGGAAGGGGAAAGTTTTCTCTTTTTCTTGAAAAGAAGACGTTACAAAAAAAAAACTTGTCATTCCGATTGGGTATCTCTGCTCCGCTGCTCCTATTCACTTGACTTTCCACTTGCGTCTAATTTGGATTTATTCTGGGGAGCCAGAGAATTGCGCTCTCCCTCCATCAGGGTGACCCTTCTGCAGAACTGACTTGTTTCTCTGAAGGAGTAGATCAACCGGAAAGTGTACATAACCAATAATAGTTGTATTCACATGAAGGAGTCGCAAAGAGACATGCTTTTTGGAAAGAATAACTTTTGACATGGTATTTTGCATGACTGCTTATTCCTTTATTTCCTACTTCATTTCAATTGTAATACATTTCACCAAATACATTTCTCACATGTGAATGAAACGACTGACTCCGTTTTCCCATTAGATCATCGAGAAAAAGGGACGAGCCAATATTTTAGGTTGAACAAAAAATCCTCTAGAGGAGGAACATGACCATGGGCAAAAACGTCAGCAGCATAATGCGGAAGATGATTCAGAGAGATAGAGAGGAATGGAAAGAGCTTTTATAAGATTGGAACAAACAAGGCTGTTCTCTCATTTTCAAGATACACATATAGCATATGTAATGTGCATGTTTTGAGTTTTTTTCTTTCTCTGTGTATTTGTATCGACAAAAAAGAGATCAAGTTGGAAAGTCAGCATGAAAGGAGAGAGATGTAGCGGATCTGTTCTCTGTGTCTGTCTCCCTATCGTAAAAAGTAGTCTACACACGTTCCATTCTATTGCCTTTGCCTTCATTTTCTTGGGATATTATTCCTTTCCATGTTTCCCATTTTTTTCGCTATACCCTGTATCTCATGTGAGGGAGCAATAATAATGATAATAATATGTATGAAAAAGAAAAGAGAATCGCAAGAGATACAAACGACTCAGTTTTCTCTCTGTTGTACTTATTGCAATCGCTGTGCTTTAGTGTAGATACGATATGATATCGGGATAAAAGAAAGTTTTTTAGACGAGAAAAAAGCTTTGAGCTGCTTTCTCAACCGTTTCGTTTTCATAAAGACAAGGTGCACAGAGAGAGATACACACTTGTTTATATTTGTGTTGCCAACTTTTCGATGTTGTTCGAACTTGTTTTCTCGTCCTGTATCTCTCATTTTGCGTCTCTTTTCTCTCGGTGACTTTTGCACAAAAGTGTAGTTGAAAGATGTGTACAAGATTGGTGAAGCTGTTACACTCTGGTCCACACTCTGTTTCATATTTTTTGGAAAGAGCAGGAAAATCCTTGTTGTTACGTATGACGGGAGTGAGATGTTTCGCTAGAAAAAAATTGTCTTTTTTCCTGATGTTATGTATTAGTCGTTTGGCTAAGTTTTTAAGGATTACAGGGTGAACGCAGTACACACTCATTTCTTGTGTGCGTGCTGGCACTAGGAATGATAAGATATAAGAATAAGAACAACAAGTCGGATTAAGTATTTTTTCTTTTCTACTAGACTCGATCATAAATTAGCGAGTAAACTTGTCCTGTCTCTTTGCCTGTCTGTCGACTTAGCTTTTCATCGTGAAAATGCCGGCTTTTTCCAAGCAGAAAGAGGAAACATGTAGAGGGATTTCTTTGTTTTGCTTTCGTTTTTTTTCTTTTCGACGACTCGCCCCATTCTCTGTCCGCTTGTCGTTTTTCCTGAAAAGACAAGGGGAAAGAGCAGAAAGTGAAAGTTGTGTGCGTGGATCTGGACGGGGAAAGGAAGTGAAGAAGAGGAAACACGAGATGATAATCTGGATTGGCGCGCGCGAGAGCCTTTTCAAAATGAATCGTTGCTGACTACCTACTTTTTTCGTTCGAATCGCAGTGAAGGTGGAAGAAAGCAGAGGAAAATGGTAAAGCCAGAAAAAGGAAATGTTGGAAAAATTCACTGCTCTGTATCTCGAGTATGAATCGTGTTTTCGAGCTTGTCGTTTCACTCGGAGTGCTTTCTTTTTTTGTTCTTTTTCTGCGTATTTTGTAGTTGTAGTTGTATTTCTTTTCCATTTCATTTTCTCACTTGATTACGCTTCTCTCTCGTCTTGTTTTTGTTAGTGATACGGGTTTCCAGATTTTGTCGGGAGGACGCAATGTTCATGTTTGCTTTGTTAGCGAAAAAGAGGAAAGATAGTGAGAGAACTCCGATTTTATTTGAAAGCGATGAGATGGAGTAAAACGGACTCTCTGACTCTTCCCTCCCTGATCGTTGACCATTATCCAATTGGCAGTTGGTGTGAGACAGGCTTGTATTGTAACATGACTTTGGAGAAGCGGAGTAATGGTAGTTCGTAAGTAGGATTTGATTTGATTTCTTTTTTCACTGGGCTTACGATATGTTTTTGATTGTCGATACAAAGTGCTTGCACATGTTGGCATATCAGTCTATTATGAATACGGTGAATGGTATATACCATTATATATCTCTATATAGAGATGTAAGCTAGCTTACAAAATGTACATTGCGTAAAGAATACATTTTTCCAGTGTCTGTTCGTACTTTTGTCTGAAAGGGAGAATAAATCAGACGCACGAGTGCTGCAGTTTTCTCGTATTTTAATACTGGGGATGCAATAAAATTTATAAACTGGAGATACCAAAGAAAAAATTCATTTGCTCATAAAATGAGCAACCTAAATCTAAAATTGAACTCGTCGCAAGTTATCGAAATGAAAATACTTTTTTGGATTGTGAGCCAATATGTATATGTACGTATTTGGATTTTGAGCCAATTTATATTTTTACTTTATTACCAAAGTTCGCTGTGACCGCAGCGTGACGCACGCACTTTAATGCTTGACGTGCGTTTTGCAAGATGAATTTTCGTCTTTCGCGTATTTTTTATTTCATTTTATCTCAATTGATGCACCATGCTTTATTCACGTAATCTACAACTCAGACAACTTGATAAAATGCCAACGTACATCTACAGAAAACACATTTGAGCAATGCAGTTGAAGAATGAATGAAGAGTAAGATGTAAGATGTCATGTCACTCACTTTCTCTCAAATGTAAACGGAAGTTTTATGTTTGTCTGCGTTGCGTTGTTTATTATGCTAATGCCAAGTTTGTTTAGGGGAGCAGCTGTGTTTAGGGGAACTTGTTTATGCGTTTGTAAGCTTTCATTTATGACGTGAAGTTGCGTGTGATGTGCGAAATAAAACGGGAATTTTACTACAAAAAAAATCTAATTTAATTTTTGTGGATGGAAAGCCAAAGTTATTGCTCTCAACAAAGTAGTACTTTTTATATGCGTTTTATCTCAACTCAAGAATCAACTGTAATTGTAACGTCGACTGATTTCAAAAGACCGAAAAGAATAATTTTTGATTCTGTCGTTTTCTGAAGTTTTTAGCTGACTGAGCTTTGAAATGGTTCCAAAAGATTTCGCTCCAATCAAGCTTGACACTAAAGTTTGATCCTGATCTCCCCATAATTCAACAGAAGGTTAATTTTGAAGCTCTATAATGACAAAGGGTTTCCACACGTATCGAGGAGTGTGGTATGTGTTGTCTGCAGTTAACGGTCTCTTCTCTCTTGAAAACGAAGCCGTTGAGGTGGCGGCACCATGAAAAGAAAAGATTTTTATCCCCTCAAAATCTCTCCCTTCTAAAAAAATCTATTCATGTTCACGGAAAGACCGACGATGCTTCTTTTCACTGCTCATTCAGTGTGAGTGCGCTCCCTCATTTCTGAGCTGTTTTGTTCTCCATATCTCCAAGCACCATCATCACTGGAGGAGCCAGGAAACACTTGAGTGGTGTATTATATGGTGTTGCTATCAATGATTTTTTTCTGTTCTCCTCCTTTGTTCTTTTACATTTCCAGTAAATTGGCGTATTCCGGGCTCGTTGTGGGCCTGACATTCGATTGAGAGATATTGACAGGTTTCATCATTACGTGGAGAAAAGTACAGGCTTTTTTTCATCTATTCACGTGCGGCCTATTGATGGAAGAAAGGAGGTTTAAATAAAGTGTACAAAAATCAGATGCTGATTGTACGACGATGATCGGAGGAATGGCTGAGTGAAATGAGGATTCTTTCTTTTTTCTCTCTTCACTGAAGCTCAGGATTGTGAGTCTGGAATTCTCTTTTCACTCTCTTGTTGCCGGGATGAAGATGAAAATGAAGAACACAAATGATTTTCCTCTAAGGGTTCATAATACAGCTCGCNGAATTCTCTTTTCACTTTCTTGTTGCCGGGATGAAGATGAAAATGAAGAACACAAATGATTTTCCTCTAAGGGTTCATAATACAGCTCGCAAGCTTTTCCTCAGAGTTGATTGTGTAAACACGAAGAAAGGGAACGGCGGAATGACGGGAGATGAAAAGGAAAAAGCTCTGCTCAAGAAAATGAGGAGATGGAATGCACACACAAAACAAAGCTTATGGCTATGTATCGGAGATGCTGGAGTTTCTCTTTTGTGTATGTTCATGGGAATCCAATAATCTCTTGTTTCGTTCTCATCCTCTCTCCGCTCGTGATGGTGATCATCATCACTCTGTGATTTACGTGTGTATATGTAACCACATCAGAGAGGCAGTGTGGGATGAGAGAGAGTCGATTTTAAGAAGATTTTTATTATTTTTTTTCGCTTTTTCTTCGCTGTATAAGGAAAATAATAATTCCTCTTTTCTTTACCCAGTTTTTAGAATCATCTCTCTCATTCCTTTCATCTTTTCCTCTTATAATTCTCTCTCCATTATCATGAAGATCATCAACAACTCATAATAACGCGTTCACTTTAATCACGAAACGAGCAGATTTTTGTCTTTCTACTCGAGAATATACTTTCCTTTCTTTACCTCTTCTCTGTTTGTGATTAAGTGAATCATTTCATCCTCGTCTTAGTGAAAGAACTTTTTAAGTAGCGTGCACTCGTAAATACGTATACAGTTATAGTTATGGACATGAGAGTTGTATGCATATGGCTTTCCATTCAATTCCATTGGAAGAAAAATCCATTTCCAACAGATGAAGTCGCAAAAGATGATGCGCTTACGTTTCTCTTTGAGAGGACAGTAAAATGGACCTTTTCAAATGATGTGGTGTAGTGATGATGACTCTGATGAGGCTCGATGCATACTTACGTCTGATGCTGAGAGAGGGAAAGCCGTTAAAAACTTGAGAGTGTTGAGGAGGATTGCTCTATTGTGAAATGGAAAACAATGAAGATAATCCTTTAGAAATAAAGTGGGCTTCCTCTCCACTCTCTCCCCTGATATCCAAAGGCTCTTCAGTGTTATGTCATGCCGTTCCCTCTTAATTCTCGGTCCATTTACTCATTTCCTCGCGTCGTCATTCTAAAAAAATCCGAACCTGCTTTCCCACTCATCATGTGATGAGGGGTTAGGGTTGAGTAGGACTTTAAAATGTTCCGCAGGGATGTTAAAATGTTCAATCTCCCGTGCTCGTCACACCGGCAATACGCTTTCCATAATTAGACTTAAGGTAAATTTATATGTACTTACTTTAATAGGGAAGCCTATCATTTTGGAGGGAGATGCACTAGATTAGGATAATTATACGATGATGTGAAACTCAATTTATATTCCGTTGTTTGTTTGCTTTTTCATCCCCCTCTCTTCCATCTATAAATATAGACGATCTTGTCATTGTTCAACGAAAAACTTGTTTTAATAGAGGTATGTTTTTTATGATCATTGTTTTGATATTGCTCGAGAGTTCTCTTGTGAAAAGTGGATAGGTGCATGAATAGCAGAAGCCGTATATATGGTTCCAATTTCGGATGTTGAGTCGACGCGACGTATTGTTTACGCTACAATTTGATCATGATGACGACGATGGTGATGGCTTGTGTGTTTGTGACTGCTTTCTCTCTGTTGCTGAGAGCGTATGTAGAGTTTGCGCTCACTTAATTGAATTCCATTTTCGAGAGAGCGACTCAGAGATGAAAGGAGAAAGACGGTGTCACATTATCAAGGCTTCATAGTTTGACTCTTAGTAATGACTTAATGAAAGATGAGGATGATGAACTAAAAGGTTTCTCTCTGTTTGCGAGCTCTTCGAACCTTTCTCCGCCGATGCTCTGTGATACACAAATACATATTACTCTTCCCTTTCTGTTGGGGAAAGGAGACCGTGTGAAGACGACGGAAATTAATGAGGTGTTCACAGGATTGTTATAATAGAAAGAAAACAGGCGTCCTCCTCACTGCTGGCTTCTTCTCACAAATCTCCAGACATATTCTTGTACTTCAGAATTTGAATGTTTGTCGTCCTGAATTCGTGTGTGCGTGTGACGATCATGATTAGTACAATTGGAGGATATAATAAATGGGAGATGAAAAATTTTCACGAAAATGTGAAAGGGTAAATCGTGGAGATCCTTGGGAGCAAGTCTCAGCGAAGCATGGTCACACAAGGATCAACTATTTTGGCATCACGAGCTTGTGCATTTGTGTGTGCTCACTCATTCTCTCTGCAACTGAAGGCAGATTAGTTTCGGTGGTTTGGTAGTAAACAGGGACAAGGACTTTGTCTGGCGAGGCCTCGAAGTGAACAATTTGTGACTGATGATGCAAATGTTGCTGAGCTCAACATCAAATTATGTTTTCCGTTCTAACTTCAGGCTTTTTAATGGGATCAC